>PVIC010040421.1:0-16671 GCA_004025085.1 Thryonomys swinderianus
AATCCTCCTGTCTCTGCCTCCCGAGTGCTAGGATTACAGGCGTGAGCCACCACGCCTGGCACTGTGGTATGTGGTATTGATGGCTGGTGGGCGTGAGTCTCCACGCCCAGCATTGTATGTGGTTACCGGGGATCGAACTCAGGACCTTGCGCTTGCGAGGCAGGCGCCGGAACCACTGAGCTAACCCTCCGGCCCCATCATGACTTTTCTTATGCTCGGATAGTTTAGAGTATGAATGTCGTCTATATAAAAAAAATACCAAAACGATAAAAAAAAATCACAAGTATATCCCAAGAATTATTCATGTGATTAATTCACATGAGTGGATATGAAGGGATATAAATTTTATTTAGGGGCACTGAATCATTAGTGTTTTAGATATACCAAAAACTGGAAGAAAAAAAAAAAAACCTCTCACGTCTTGGACCACAGAAATAATTACATAAATAAATCTTACCACACAAAAAATTCCCTCAGGCAGTAATTACCCACCACCTGCATGACTTAGTTTTATAAGTTTCTAATAGGGTTGGCGAGCAAAGTTCTTCCTTAGCCCCACTTTAAGTCCTCTACCAAAAACTGACGGAACGGAGGAGAGCGATGCGTTCATCCCCGAGCGCTCCCGTGCTGCCCGCAGCAACTGCTCGCGGTGGGTCTGTGGTCGGCGCAGCCTCTGCCGCACCTTCGCATAGGCACATTCTGCGCGCCTCACAGAAACGAGCCGCTTCTATACCACACAGTGTCCATGTTCGCGGCAGGTGACCTTTCGACTGCCGCCGCTTCACAGCCTCACAGCGGCCCCTGAGGAGCTTAGGACGTTACCTCGGTTCCCCGAGCGCTGCAGGCTGTGCTGTGCACCTACCTGCACTCTTCGGCTCTCGTCTGACCGGCAGTTGGTTGTGTTTGTCCTCGAATACGTGCTTGATAGTCATACTCGATATCGTTAACTACACAATTCAGCTAAATACTTATGAGCTGAAAGTAGCAACGTTTCAATCAATGGCAGCCCTGCCCGAGACCACAGCGGTCCTGTGAGATTACGGTCTAGCCGCGGGTATGCGGCAGGGTGCACATCTAGGCTTGCATAAGGACCCCCGGGCAGTAACCCAATGAAGCGTTTCTCAGAATGTCTTCCTGTCACTGAATGACACAGGACTGCACTGCATAAAAGATGATAAATCGTACAAAAGTAAGTCACAAATCTCAGTTAAAAAATAAATGACTATTGACATAGGTGGGGGGTGAGATGAGGAAAGGCCTGGGAAGAGAAGAATCTAGAGCGTGCTGCATTCATGCAGCTGCCGAAAGGGTTTCACTTTCACACGCAGTAAAATGTAGATGTAATTACACAAAAGACAACATGGAGCTCCAGGAAGCCTGGAAGGTTGCAGCTCTACATCAAAGGCAGGCAAGTAAGTGGGAGCTGTGTCTTCTCTAAGTACCATTAAAATAAATATTTAAATAAGCATGTGTTTTTATCACTGTTTTCAGTTGGGTTACACAAGAGAGGTTCTATTATATCATTCGAAAAAGCAGACTACCATTCCCATGTGTTGATGTGTCATAGTTGGGTAAACATATAATTGATTTTTCTCCACTAGATTTTTTAACAAGCAAGGGTACAAGGAACATTTTCATCTGTTCCTTTTGTGTGCTGACTCATTTTGAAAGGGCAATGTTAGAAGAGTAGCATATAAATACCTTTCTGAACTTTGCTAAGTGCAGGTATTACCTTTTTTGCTGTCCTAAAGAGTAACATTTCCATCTCCTTAGTGTTAGCCTAGTAGACTATGTTCTATTTATCTAGTTCTATGAAGAAACCACCATGTGACTTTGTGGCTTAGGACAACCACCGTATCATAGTTTCTGAGATGTGGCTGAGCTCCGTTCTGACACTGAGGGTGGATTTGTACATTGGGCGGCCTCCAGCTTTCGCACACAGCTGCCGGCGGAAGGCGCTGGACAAGTTCCGAGAACTTGACCTCTCCAGGCTTCTGATACTCCTTCTGGCTTCTGACAAACTTCCAAAGTGGGAATGGGGAGGGGTGCTGCGGACCCAGGAGCGTGAGATCGCCTTTAGACCCACTGCTTCAATCTGTAGCTTCTCTTCTCCACCCCCGGCTCCAGTTCCGCTCAAAGGATGAAGGGTGAAAACGTCACAGTGCAAAAGTCAAAACTACAGCCCTGAAAACCCAAATTCAGGGTGGATTTTGAGAGCATATAATCCTTATTTAATTTATTTTAGGAACACTCCTTCAGCTATATGTGAAGATTCTAGATTCCCCTGAGCAGAGGGAGTGGCCGTCGTATGGGAAAGCTTTTGTTCTGCATGTATTCTGAGGCCCCGTTTCAGTGTACGGTGAATAATTACTACTTTCCTTTTTGAACACAACTTCAGCAGAGCTAGGGTGTCACTAGAATAAGAGGCAACTCTGAAAGGAAGACCAAAATATATAAATAGTCTCCCTAAAAGCTGAACAAAGGCTGCTCTGTGACCTCCACAGAGGAATCAGTACTTCAAACGAGGCTGGTGTTTCTGGGACCATAATTCTATCTCATCAGGCCCGCCCAGATTCCCCCTCCTCAGCACCCTTGTTTCCACATTCCACAGCTCCTCACCGGCTTCCTCCCGATTCCCACCTCCAAACAAAAGAGTTCAAATATCTTCAAATAATGTCCTCTGAGTTCTCAGTTGAGCACTTCTAGAAGGAATGTGGCCTTCAGCAGTAGGCTGTGGTTAAGTCAGCAATGCTTAGGGATGGAATTGAAACTTGTTCCCACTGGCAGAACCCAGGCTCTGTCTCACTCTGCCAAGCAGATGGTTCTGAAAACATCCCAACAGAGGCTAGTCCGGGAGAGCTGCTCCGGGCGTCCTGGCTACTCAGCAGGCCGTGAGTGTCCACCTTGCTTAAGTTGGTCTTCTTTCCGCAGGGGACAGAATTTGAGCCCACAGCCACCTAACAATGCTCTAACATGCAGAGCCCAGGGTTAAGACTGAGCTTTGAGTGATATCCTCGGGGTGAGGTTTTACCTCATGTTCCTCCCTCTGCACCCTGATCGGGATGGCAATCATCACAATCAACACATCGACTTCAGTTATACATGATCACCAGTACTGAGAGGGGCATTTAATTTTCTCCTTTATTAGAATAAAGAAATGTTCATAGTGTGCGGTTAGATCTGTTAGAGAACTAGTTAGAGAACTTTCTGTTATACCCACTACAGTGGTGAGAATTATGATGCTTATCATCCTTTGTCCTCTCAGGATAGTTGGGTAGAAACTCTTTGCTACCTGGGCCAGAGAAAGGTACCTCTTTTGACTTCTTCTCGCTTCCTTCTCCACCCAAGCCTAGGCCTCTGTTCTTTCTGGCCCTGCCCATCTGTTGTCATTGGTTTTCTCTGGAGTCAGACTCCCTGACTGTGGTCATTCCTATTGCATGAGCTTGGAGCTGTGTTTTTCATATATCAACTATGAAGTAAATATTTTCCGAGTTTAACAGTTACAGATCTTTTCTGTAGCCACGTATTATCTCTTCTGCCCCCAAAACAAAGTTCATCTTGTTCGCACTTCAACAGATGAACAGAACTGAGACCTGACAAAGAAAAAAGACAAGTTCCAGCTTGCCTCTTTTTCTGAGGATGCCTAGCCTGAATCCTCCCCTGTCTTGTCCTCCCTTACTTTTACTTACTGGTCACTGGCTGTTACGGAGCCCCTTTTAAGGTACTGAGCTCTGCAGATAGAGAAATAAAAAATACAGCCCTCTAGTTTAAGGACAGAACCCACACATTTTAAACATTTTACCATCCCACCTAAGAGGCACTGATAAAATGCTGAGCGGTCATCTTCCACATGAAGGGTAGAAAATGGCTTCTCCTGAGCAGTTTGGAAGGATGCTAATGGGAGAGAAGGAAGGCCCCCAGGCAGAAAGGCCAGTGGACACAAGCATAGTGGCCTGAGAGAAGATTCTGGACAAGCAGTTTGGTGGGACTGGTATCATGGCACAAGGAGTGTAAACTATAGGTGGTAGTGTGTCTGAATTTGCTCTGGAACAGAATCTAAAAGAATGAAAAAGAATTCAGTAAGAACAATCCAATGACTCACCCTTTCTAGATAGTCTATAAATGCATACCAATGAAGGAGCACATCAGTGCTTCTCAGACTAACACACACCCCGAACTCCTGGGTTCTGTGCGTACAGGTCTGAAAGCAGCAGGTCTGAAAAGGAACCCATGAGTTGTATTTCTAACAAAAAAAGGTGGTGTTACCTGGAAGGTGGTAACCATCTAGAATGCCACTGGTTTATATAGTAA
This sequence comes from Thryonomys swinderianus, assembly GCA_004025085.1. Taxonomy (NCBI): domain Eukaryota; kingdom Metazoa; phylum Chordata; class Mammalia; order Rodentia; family Thryonomyidae; genus Thryonomys; species Thryonomys swinderianus. Next base: position 4,312 of record PVIC010040421.1, read on the forward strand.
CTCTTCCCTTTTGTTTTACACAGCAGTCAGAAAGTACCCAAAATAAGTATTTTAAGAGGATGGATCAAATGAAAACAATATCTTACCTTTGTATATTGCTTTATAGTTTCCAAAATAATTTTTTCTTTTTTTTGAACCTTTGTAATTTTGTAACACTATTGTCTCAGATGAAGAAGCAGGGCTTGGAGAGCCAAAGTCCCTTGTGCAAGGACCCAGAGCAGGTAAAATGCAGAAGTGGGGGGCTAGGGATTTAGCTCAGTGTTTCCAGTGCCTGCCTGGCAAGTGCAAGGTCCTGAGTTTGATCCCTGATAGCCACATACAACAGTAGTGAGCGTGGTAACTCACGCCCACCAGCAATCAGTTCCCCACACTGCAATGCTGGGCATGGTGGCTCATGCCTGTCATCCCAGCACTCTGAAGACAGAGGCAGGAGGATTGCTGAGTTTGAGGCTTGCCTGGGCTACATAGTGAGCTCAGAGCCAGCCTGAACTCAAAGCGAGACCCTGTCTCAAAAAAAAAAATGCAGAAGTGGGAAATAAATCCAGATCCCCTGACTCCTGCTATTGATCTCTGCCCTCTACTATGAACACAGATAATTTTAGGAATAATGGAAATATTGATATAAATAGTCTTTCACAGTAGGTGATTCAAAGTATGACCCTACTAACAGCATTTTGAGAGTTCAAGGAAGTTCTGGGTTTCTAACTCATTTTCCCTATGTAGTCATTAGTTTACCAGCAATAATAATACATAAACAACACAGCACCGTAGTGTTTTGGCTATCATTTGTAGCACAGTTAAGAGCATAGACTCTTAGAATGGATTTGCTGAGTTCTCATCCTAGTTCTGCCACACAGTAGTCTTACGACCTTGGACAAGTGACTTGATCTTTCTTGCCTCAGTCTCCTCATCTATGAAAATGAAGACAGTTTTTTAAAAACTGAGAGCTGAATGAATTGATCTATGTGAAGTGCTTAGAAGAGTTCTTGGCATCTATATTTTTTCTTCATATATTAAGTCTTCATTTTAAATAAATGTCCTGAAACCATTTTGCCTTCAGCCTGGGGTCATGTGTCATCTGTAGGAGACCTAAATTTGGGCCAGGTTCCATGTAGAGGCTCTGGTTTCTGATCCAGAACTCTCTCTCTAAAAATCACAGTAGAATTCTTCTGTCCAAAACACCAGAGAGGAAGAAACACCAGAGGAGAATTCAACCAGCACCTCTATCCTGCCCTTGTCTTGGGAGCCGGAGAGCCCAGAGGTGGCAGGGAGGCAGATCTGGGGCAGCTGGGTGCTCCAGAATGGCAAAAGCCAGGCAAACTTGCTGGCTGAACACCACAATTTGCCACTATGCCCTCCCCTATATGTGCACATCACTGGGTCTTGGGAGGTTGTGGCCAAGTGATAGCATCATTGCCAAAAGGCACTGAGGCTGGAAATGGGACAGCTGGGGAGGGCAGCACTGAGTAGCTGATGTCAACGGCCAGGGCGCACGGAGCAGCCGGAGTGCACCACAGGACAAGTGGGATGCAGGAAGCTGCTTCCTGGGTTTATTTAACCCCGCCTGCCACCTGTGCTAGGTCTTTTCCTAATTGTCAGAGCCTGGCTTCCTCGTCTCTGTGGGCAGTTCCTCTTCTGAGCTAGTTCTCTTTGTAGCTTTTCTCTGGCTGTGTATGCTGCCCCCCCCCTCAGGAAACTAACGGATTATTCATTTGTCATAGAATTAAGGACAAAAACTCACCCAAACATTTAGGTCCAGACCATAGAAACCTGATTCCCATTCAGATCAATATCTTCAGACTGATTGAAACCTTTCAGCTAGTGAGACCAGACTTTCACTAAAATGTCTGACAAAAGAATAGAAATCCTAGTGGAATTGGCAGGACTAATATCCAGACCCGGTTTTTACAGAGATTTTCCCACCATTTTGTGGAGACAGTTGAGTCAAAAGTGTTAACTGTAGTCCAACCCTTCCCATGAGAATATTTTAGACAATTATTGGTAAAAATAAAAAACACGCCTTCTTGTAAAACCATATACATTATTGTCTATATTGGTTAAGCTAGAAAAGAAACTCCATTTAGCAGCATTTAGTTGTGTTTTAATTGGCATTTTTCACGATAGTCTATGAACACTAACCAAAATACTTTATAGTTATGACATCATTTAAACATAAATGGCCAGAAAATTCTGTGGTAATTTTTTAAAAAAAATTGCTACAGACAAAGTATAAATCTGAGAGACCTCAATCCCATAGGATGAGGACTCACAGAAGGAAACACATGCCAGCCAATCCGATGAAGCCTGGACTTGGGACACCTGTCTGTAGGTCTGTGGCTGTCTGCAGCCAGCAGGCAATCATATGGCTCTTTAGAACCTCTCTGTTCTGCCCCTCAGAGTCTTTTGCTTTTCTCTTTTCTTCTTTGGAGTTGTTACATAATAGCACTAACGTGTTTCTCAGCCCCAGCTTTGTTCTCTCTTGCACACCACTGGCTTTGCCTGGGAGAGCAGTCCTCACCTTCCAAAGGCAGCCACACCCACACGTGCGACAGGCTCACGTGGGAATCTTCCTGCCTTGTTCAGGGTGTCCCGGGAGCAGGTGATGGTCTCACGTAACCAAGTTTTGGGTAAGATGCTGATTCTGTGATGCCCAGTGTAACAGCCATTCAAGGAGCAAGTGCACCAGAAGTTAGTTATAGATACAACACCTTCACATCTGTTCTACTGTATAAGAATTTTAACCATAACACCTGTGGGAACTTTTATGACAAAAGCTATAATTAACACCAGTGACTTATGCACGTCTGTGTGTCATAATCAGGTGGGGTACAGGGATTTGCCGGTGATGGTTGATCATAGCCCACCAATGATACATCTGAATGCGGGGCCAGTGTGTATCTTTTTCAGTGGCCTACATTATTCTACTACATGCTCTCCTGTTAAAGTTACAACTGTAATTACATATGGACCAATTTTATGATGTTTGTTTTTGACTGAGCATTAATACTAAAATATTTGCCTAAGTCAGTCATATAATGTCAGTGATACACAAAAAAGTTAGGAAGTAATGAAAGACTGTATTTTCTATCAGATCTCATAAGTCTGATTTGATTGTAGCATGATCAACCCAATGTCACACAAATGTAACACCTGAATAAACCTTTTGATAGTTACAATGATGATAATAGTGAGTGTAGGCTGCATGTTGTAGAGTGCAGAATGTAGTGCCTGATGCAAGGAAACTCAAAGACTCCATTGTCACTCCTTTATGAAATACAAATTTGCTGACTTGCAGTTGCTTAGACTTTCTGTGCTTCTACTGCAGTCATTGTATATTACCTCCATCACTAAGCTCGCAAGTATAGGGGACGCAAAACTAATGGTGCAATCCTTGCCTTCAAGGTGCTGGCGATGTCAAAGGTAAGATATGTCAAGTATACAAAAAAGCAACTATGTTGGGGGTAAAAAAAAATACCACAGGGTTGTGATGTCTAAAATGACAGATGTGCAGCTGGGCGTGGTGGCTCACGCCTGTCATCCCAGTACTTGGGAGGCAGAGACAGGAGGATTGCTGAGTTCGAGGCTTGCCTGGGCTACATAGTGAGCTCAGGGCCAGCCTGAACTACAAAGCGAGACCCTGTCTCAAAAAAAAAAATAAAAAATAAAAAAAATAAAATGACAGATGTGCAAAGAAGGAATCAATCTACCTGGTGGGCTGAAGGAAGGTTCACAGAGAGGTGGTCCAGGCCAGGGCTGAAAGACTCCAGGAAGAGCACAGGAAACAGTGACAGGCCAGAAAGTACAGTGTGGTCAGTGAAAAGCAAGAAGTCCCTCGACATGTAAAGAGTGTGTGAAATCTGTAAAGACATCTGTCTGCAAGACCACCTCGCTCCCTTGAGGGTCTCCAGCATGCACATGACACTGGCTTGCTTCACAAAAGAAAGCTTTATAGGACATCTTATTTTTAAGTTCTGTGTTGGTCAAAGGTAGGTTCCACAAGAGTATAAGCACAGATTTCTCTCATACTCAACTCACTGGCACTGAGCCTCAGGGTGTGTCATGGTATCAGGACACAGCTCCTTCTATCTTCCCTACTCTGCTCTGCATGATTTCCATCCCATAATCCCCTCCTCTGTGGTGTCACAGAAACTCAGCTGTCACATCCAGCTTCCAGCCTGAAGAAAGAAGGCAGAGAAGAGCACTCTCTTCTTCTCAGAGAATTTTCTGGAAGTTCGCATTTCATATATGCTCATTTTGTGTGCTCGTGCCATCTAAACTAGAATGCTTATGAGAGTGACAGTTGCATTTATAAATAATTATATCAAGAGAACAGGCATAGGGCCAGAGATTTAGCTCAGTGGTTCCGGCGCCTGCCTAGCAAGTTCAAGGTCCCTGGTTTGATCCTGGTAACCACATACAATGATAAAATATCGAGTGTGGTGACTCATGCCTACTAGCAATCAGTGCCACACCCCACAATGCCGGGTATAGTGGCTCATGCCTGTAATCCCAGCACTTGGGAGGCAGAAGCAGGAGGATTGCTGAGTTTGAGGCTTGCCTGGGTAACATAGTGAGCTCAGGGCCAGCCTGAACTGCAAAGCGAGACCCTGTCTCAAAAAAAAAAAAAAAAAAAAAAAAAAAAAAAAAAAAAAAAAAAAAAAAAGAACAGGCATAAACTAGGACTGTCCCAGGTTACTCCCAATACCATCAGGACGAGAGAACTGCTATAGCTATCTAAGCAGCTACAATAACAAGAGGTAACTGATGGTGTAACTGTCAATCCATAGTGTCAATTTAAGTTAGTAATGCCCAGCTAAATTGGCTCAGCATAGCTCTGGGTGTGGAAGACCCAGTCACAGGAGGATTATTACCAGAGTGCTATAAAAGGAAGGCAAAGAGGAAAGGATTGCTTCTGTATTCCTCAGAGGAGCTCTTCTTCACTTTCACCTTGGATGTCACCTCCGAGCTTACAGGCCCTTCGGCCCCTGATATGGACTTGCAAGGAACACTGCACAGAGCTCCAGGTCTTTGACTGGATCCTGTGGATCTTCTGCACACAGACTTCTTCACCCTTCCACACCTGACTCCATTGGTAGCCATCATAAGCAGATCGGTGAATTCTTATGTATTTTGGTATTTTGTATTGTATCTGTTTCTCTAGTAAACATTAACTGATACAAATGGCAAAAGAGAAGTGGGAAAATCTATTTTAAAAAGTAGAATTACAAATTTAAAACCCATGAAAGCTTGGGGCATGTAGCACAGCAGCTTCGCACCATATAAAAATGTGCTGTCATAAATAGTAACATCAGTTCTTTTAAAAATCATGATATCCTATTTCAGAAAGCAGGAAATTTTGTAACATGTTATATAAAATACTTCTATTTAAAGTTGTAAGAATTAAAAGTTTAGTATTCATTCTGAAGGTAAGTTTGGCTTTCTGAAAGAGTCTCATATACAAAACACTTCATTTCTCAAGTAATATTAAACAAGTCCACATGCTACATGAAATGAATGTCTTTTTGAATGCATTTTATCTACATTGCATTTTCTCCATGTACTCATCTGTTGATAGGCGTATAGGCTGATTTCCTATCTTGGGTTTTGTGAATAGTGCCACAATAAACTTCAGCATGCAGGTACTCTGTTGCATGCTGACCTAATTTCCTTCCTATTTATGCTCAGGAGTGGAATAGCTAAATCACACGGTAGTTCTGCTTTTTTTCCTCCCCCAGTACCAGGGATCAAACTCAGGCCCTTGTGCATCCAAGGTTGGCACGGTACCACTTGAGCTAAATCCCCAGCCCAGTAGTTCTGTTTTTATTGAGGGATGTTTAGGAACCTCCAGCCTGTTTTCAATGGTGGCTGGATTAGTTTGCATTTTCACTAATAGCGTATAAGTTTCCCTTTTTCTCCACAGCCTCACCAACATTTTTAAAAATAATGGCCATGGTAACAGGGGAGAGATGGAAGCTTACACTAGCTTTGATGTTCAGCAGATGCACATTACAGTTTCCCACATGGATATGTAGATTATATTTGCCATGCTGACCACTGTGAGTAAAAAGCATGATTTGGAAACTCAAGTACTCATGCTAAAACCTCCATAAAAAGAATAACTCACTTATAAAAACCAAATCTCATGTTTATCAGAGAAACACAGCCAAATAATATGATGCCATAGTGTGATGGAGGACAATCAACTCAAGTTATAGGTGATGGAATAGATCCCAATAAAAGGCTGAGTTGTAGCTGACTCTTCTGAAAGGCCAGTTTCCATAACAATTCAGCCTGTAGACAGAAAATGTGGAGGAATAACTGGATTATTAAACAGAGTGTAAAAGATATGTTCAGAAATCTTTGGCCATCTTTTTGCTTGTACAGAAATACAGTAACTCATTCTCCCCAGTACTGTGCTCTAAATTTAAAGAAATACACCCATGGAAACATCAGACAAGGCCTCCTTGGTAATTCTGAATGACAACTGGGAAATCGATAGTGGAATAGCTGAGAGAAAAATACACACAAAGAATCTTCTAGAAATTTGTGTCTCAGCATCTGACTGCTAAAGTCTCCCTCCATTTCTAACGGGGATTTTTAAAAACATCCCTTGTAGATTATTTTTGACTGAGCCAAGCAGGGAGCCTATTTTAAAGCTCCCAATTTGAAAATCATGGAAGCTTTATAAAGCCCTCCACCTGCATCTCTTTTTCAGAACACAGTTCTTTATTCTCTAAAGGATGAAAACCTCTAGCATGTAAAAACTTTGTTGTCACTGTCAATGGAGTAAAAAAAAAAATAACGTGGACAAAGAAGAAACAAATTGTATATTCGAAGAAGTTTTTCTTGAAGCTCTTGTTAAAAGCTATAACCTCTGATGTTAACTAAATTTAACCCATTGTGACCCTTGTGGTGACCTTCACCTCTCCTTTCTTCTGCTTCCTGAAGCTGCTGGAGCAAACTAGCCCTAGCATTGGAAAAGGCTTCTCTGTCATACACAAAGGCCCAGCCTTCCTGCTATCCTGTCAGGAGGCCCCTAGTCGACCGAGGGGTCAGCACCTGTGTTGAGAAGCAGGTGACAGTGGCCTGCCCGCATCTTTCTAGAGCAAGTTGTAAGAGTGTCTACTCTTCAAAAATCACACTGCAGTTTCAGGCATTCAAACTGCTGAAGTTTAGATTTCCTTTGTGAATGCAGACTTTACACAAATTAATCTATTGCTGTTCAACTGACTGTAAAATTAGTAGATTTACTGTTGCCAAAAAAAAAAAAAAAAAAGAAGAAGAAGAAGAAAAACTGAGAGCTTTCACTTCCACTTTGGTAAGGTCATGGATGCATCCTAGGCTGCCAACAAAGCAGCCTTTAAAATCTTTGTAGCGGAACCTAGCAACTTTCAGGAGGCAAAGCAGCAAAACAATGACTCCAGTGAACATTGGTAAGTCTTCCCAATACAGTAAACATGGAAAACTCCACACTCGAGCAACTTTCCAAAATGGAACAGTTTGCCTTTAATTCCATTCTCTTCAAGGAGGGAAAATAGCAGTTACCAAATCCACTATAACTAACATATTTGTTGTCAGTCCTGCCTGCCTTAAATAGCAAATGACTAGATCTCATATGGGTGTTGAAAAACAGTATTGAGTTTTATTTTAAGCATAATATGCTGGGTGATAACTGGCCTATTGTACTTTTTTTCATACTAATACACGCCAAAGGTCTTGTAAGGTTTCATGTCCTGACTCTATTTTTTTGCATCATGCCCTATAATGAAATGGGAATTACTTTCACTAAGTATTTCAAAGCTGACCAAAGTTTATGTTAATGGTTTATGATAAGAGATACACAATATCAGACTGAGAATATCTTTAGGGAATTATGAATGAATTTAACACTTAAAGACCTCTGCAGTCTTGCTTTCCATAGCTTTTTACAAAAACTAAGGAGAACATAGATTCTCTCAGCTCCTGAACTGGCACTGTACTGAACGAGTTGCTGCCGTTTAAAACAATCCATCTCAGCTAGATTTAGTTAGCATCACTTAGGCTCTCACACATAAGACACTTCAACTCCCCTATTTTAATGAAACTGTCCTCATAACAAGATAATAATCTTAGTGGGAACTCTACAACTAACTGTAATCCATGAACAACTATTTGTGGAAGAATTGCTGAACATGTGAACCCTCACAGGGTGATAGCATCATGTGACTTTACAGTAAATCCATAATTTTTACTAGTATAAAATTTGCTTAAAATAGTCATTTTGATATCAGGAAGACACAGCATAATGTTAATACTTTTATAAAGACTTTGTGCATAAAATAATTCCTCTGTGGGGCTAATGTATTATATACCTCAAGGACCTTAGGTTAAGTAACTAAGTTTTAACATGCCTCCCCATTTTGGAAACTTCCTTCTCTATTGGTGGATAAAGAAAGAATTTTGAAAGCTTATAGGTAAGAAGGGACAGCATATTTCCGATAATCCTTCTCCAGAGCAACACACCGATGTATCCACTGAGAAAGTTGATGGAGTTATCATGGAAATAACCATGTGGTGGCAAATGTAATTTTAGAGCCTCTTGGTCTTGAGTCTTATTATGTGTGGGCTTGTGTGTACGTTATGGGAGGAAACAATGACAACTAGGAAAGCTCTGATATGTTTAAGGGTTTCCTTATTTGCACATAATGGATCAGGCAGTTTTCAAATTTGTTATACAGTAACTATTTCCCTGAAAAAGAAAGTATTCTTTAGCAAAAATAGGCCATAAATGCAGGAAGTGTCCAGGAAGAACCAGTCACTCACTTTACGTATTATCTTTTTTTTCAGGGATCTTCAAAATCTGCCACCACCCAGCTGAGTGCAAAGCTTTTTTTTTTTTTTAAAACTGATTTTATTGGTACATTTTATATATATATCATGATCACGCTCAACATTGAGAATTTGTACAGTATACAACATGATTTACTTCTTTTTATCCCATACCCCTGCCCACCTTACATCCCCCACCCTCTATACAAGCTTAAAGTTTTTAATGAGAATTTAAAAGCAGCCACATCCTATTTTAGCTGAAGGTTAGAGAAGAGTTCAACACATGAAAAATAGTTCCTTGCAATCTCAGGGTTATGTCTATAACATCCTCCTGTCCTGTTTGTCTCCTTCCAGGAACAGCAAGTGCTAGAGACATCTGACAGTGACAGATGGACAGCTGCCCAAGTCACCTACTCTGGATACATGAGCCTTCAAGAAAGGTTACAGCATGTTGTGAGGCAGATTCGATTAACAGTAACTAATCGGAGTCAATTTCTTTAAATCATAATCTTCTCAATGCTGGGCATGGTGGCTCATGCCTGTAATCCCAGCACTCAGGAGGCAGAAGCAGGAGGACTGCTGAGTTCGAGGCTGGCCTGGGCTACACAGTGAGCTCAGGGCCAGCCTAAACTACAAAATGAGACCTTGTCTCAAAAAAAAAAAAATCATAGTCTTATCAAGTTCAAAGTCCCTTCAATTCCTTTAGATATTTTATTTACTAGAGGGCACTAACTCTGCCACAAGACTTCATGGATTCCTATTCTTTTTCTCTTCTTCACTCTTTTTAATTCTTGATTCTGCTGATTGTACAAACTTGAAAAAAACACTCAGTTTCTTTGTGTTTCAGTTCCCTCATTTGTGAAATTCATGAGGTCATCCTGAGGATTAACTTGAAAATGTCTGGCACATTAGTTAAGGTTGTCATAACCGTTGAGCACCATTTCCCAAGGCATTGTGCTACCCACTCCATTCCTATATTTACTGTTATATCCTGATATTATGGACGAACTGTGATAGAATAAAATGCATCTAAAGTGCTTCCTCTAACTTTTTCAAGGCCAACACGCAGACACTGTTATCAGGGCTTTGGGGTCACACACAAGAGATGCTTCAGGGTTTACCACATCACAAATTCTGACGCTAATTTGCCAGACGCTGCTGTAAGATGAGGAAGAGGAGACTGAGTCTTTGCTCTCAAATACTTAAGCCTGATTTAGCTTCCTTATAAATTATATCTATAAATAAACGAATAAGGAAGTAATACTTGATTCAAGGAGTTATACAAGGAGAATTAAGACAATGTGCTTTAACTGGACTCTGAATGGCCAGTAAATGTTACAGTTTTTCTTCGTCAGAGGCATATGAAGATGTCCCCGCTGGGTACCTTCACCAAGGCCAGTCTGCAGACTCTCACTCCACCACCGTGGAATTTTCTATTGAAGAACAGCGCAGTGCAGGTGGGTGACAGTACTGCCACACAGGGGTCAGCAGGCAGCAGGCAGCAGCCAGATGGCAATGTGTGGGTCCAAGAGGCAGCAGTAGGAAAAAAAAAAAAAAAAAAAAAAAAAAGGACAGCGACTATACCGTGGTTCAAAGCTGGCTTTTCTGTCTCTGGGAAGTCTGTTAATACCCCGGTTTGACAGCCCGCTAAAGCTTCTGAATCTGACTCACCCCAGATCCATCACCATTGTCTCCCGGCATGATCAGGAACCACCACCTGTAATTTGGGGGACAATACACCCTGACTCAGTGTTTGCAACAGAAATTTATGAATGTTTTATTAAACAGATTACAAAAGACAAAACTAAATAGATTGCTGTTTACTGTAACTGGTTGAAGTGATGCTGACTGTTGCAAAAGTTCAACACATGCTCACTTTTGGAGCGGCAAGAAATCAGGTTATTTCCCCACGCCCGCATTTTTTATCGGAGGAACTTATCCCACTAGTTGAAAGGCTCAGCTGTCCATGTCGCCTTCCCTTTAAAAGACAAGCGTCAAAACCCCGCCCACTACGGAAAGCGAAGGGGCCCGTCTGTCTACCCCGTTCACTGTTTTCTTCCGCCAGACAGGACCATTTGGCTACCCCAGTGCAGCTAATGTTAAAGGTGAGGGGCGGGGGGCAGTGCGGAGACTGGCAGTGTAAGATATAGTATTAAGGGACAACGCTACGGAGGAAGCAGCACTGCGCTCGGCTGCGTCCCTGGAGGGTCAGGAGCACGCCATTCCGCCGGGGGGGAGTAGAAAAGACACCAGATCGCGTTGCGGGACAGGCTCCGGCCAGAATTAAGGCTGCATTGCGGCACAGATCGCCACAATGGCTTCTCGGCCTTCGAAACCTAAACCTGGCTCGAGTCCCACAGTGCCCTCTTCTTTCTTCCCCACCCCGCCACTGAGGCCCACCTCCACGCCCGCAGCGCTCGCACGCACACACGCAGGGCGTCTCGCGTCTCTCCGTGGAGGCGAGGCGACGGCGCTCCTAGGGGCGGGGCCCGGCTGAGTGTGGTGGGCGGTTCCGCGGAAAGCACGCTTTACCCCGGAGTTCTAGACGGGGCTCGGGAAAGTGTTCGGGTCGTATTTTGCTTTCTGCCTTGCGTTGGAGGATACCGTAGTGGGGAAAGTCCTGAAGAGACTGATTCTTCTTTTCCTCAATTTATTATTTAGTAGGTGTAATGGCGAAAGGTTCCAAAAAGAAGTAAAATAAGTTTCCTTACTGAGAGTCACAGTTCCAAGTACCAGATGTTATAAAGGTGTCAGTGTAAGAAAGATAGAGGGTCGTTAGGAGAATATGGAAAACCAACAGCTATTTACTATGCTGGGCCAAACGGTAATGAATAAATCACATCTGTTTGGATTTCATAGTGAGGAATGCAATAATAACCACAAAATGATAATCGAGATAAGTGCTATGGGAGGGATACTCTGGATTATGGAATTATTTTGTCTGGCTTAGTTTGAGAAGTACAGTAATAATAGGAATTCCATGAGACACAGCAGAGGCAATAATGTGTGTATTCTAAGCGAAGGGAAAGAGTATTTAAAGAAACTGGAAGGAGAGATGAGGGAGAGCGCGCTTCGGCCTGGGGAAGGCATAGGTATTAACTTCCGGCTGTTTTAAACTGGGGAAGAGGGCCTGGATGTATTCACAGCAAGGTAGTGGGCAAAACTGGTTGTGGGCCCAGTGAGAAAGAAATGTCTTAAACAAGAGAGGGGCCAGTGGACGTGGGGAAAGGTGGGTGGATTTGAGCGAGTCTTGAAAGTTAAAGTTACTGTCAGGTTGGCTGGAAAATTGGAGTGTGAGAGGGTACACTGCCTCTGGTGAACAGTTCTGCAGGTCATTAGCAGGGTGATCTGGGAGAGGACCTGGCATAGAAAATCAGCGTACAGGAGTAAGTCGATTTTTAGTGCTGAGTTTTTACCTCTGGGTTTATAAGCTTCTTAAACATTTTCTGCATGATCATTAAGTTATTTCAATTTTTTTTTTTTTTTTTTTTTTTTTTTTTTTTTTTTTTTTTTTTTTTTTTTTGTTTTTTTTTTTTTTTTTTTTTTTTGTGT
>PVIC010040422.1:0-16667 GCA_004025085.1 Thryonomys swinderianus
GGGAAATATTATATTGGTTCCTGGCAATAAAATTAAAAGTTCATTTTTAGTAATGGCTATTTACTTTATCTTTTTCATTAAGAAATTATGAAGAATCCAGGAAATTGATTAAAGATCAATACCAAATCAAAAACAACAACAAAAAATAAATAAAACACACCAGGGAAAATGAACTTGATTAACACAGAGAGATAAGAGTGAAAATGCACCGGGCATGGTGGCTCACGCCTGTAATCCCAGCACTCAGGAAGCAGAGAGAGGAGGATTGCTGAGTTCGAGGCTTGCCTGGGCTACATAGTGAGTTCAGAGCCAACCTGAACTACAAAGCGAGACCCTGTCTCAAAAAAAAAAAAGAGTGAAAATGCAATTTACCATTTTTCCTTCACTTAATAAATCTCATTGCTTCCAGGAGAGATAGTATTTTAATGTGCTCTGCACTGAGATTCAAATGAAACTCAACCAAATACACCCAATGTTTTCTGAGTGGTTATTTAAAATACAAATGAAAGCACTTTCTCCAATATTATAATTTCTCACATATGTTTTATTTCACCAGCAGGTCTGAAATCAGAATGCCTCAGGCCAGAGCATTCTGTGAGAGTCAGGGAAGGGATGCAGTAAGTTCTCTCTTTTCCTTGAGTCCCAGTGTGAATAACTGAGGAGCTGGTGTTTTTAAAGATGGACATGTGAGTATAAAAATCTAACCCTGATATTCCACTGCTAGGAATATACCTGAAGGAATTAAAAGGTTCATAATGTAACGACATATGTACACCCATGTTCATAGCAGCTTAGTTTGTGATAGCCCAACCTTGCAAACAACCCATATGCCCATCAACTGGAGACGGGAGAAAGAAGATGTATGGTTTCTTATAAAATGGAGTTTTACTCTGCCATAAAGAACAACAGGTTTCATTCATGTATGTGCAAATGGATACACCTTGAGGACACACTAATAAGTGAAATAAATAGGTCCCAGATATGTAAACACCATTATCTTTTCTTTGGTATGGAAACCTGTAGATGTAAATGAGTTCCAGAATGTATGATAGATTTTGTAAAATAGGAACTATTCAAAGGGAATGTGGTGGGGGAACATAATGAGTGGAAAAAAAATAGCTATGATTTGGAAAGAAAAAAGGAATAGCATGTATATAAGCGGTAGGGGTTGTGGGGTGGGTAGGGATATGGATAAAAATGAGAATTAACTTCTGTCATATGCTGGCACAAATTCCCCATTGTTGAGTGTGATTGTGAGCTATATATAAAATATAACAATAAAAAATTCAATTTTAAAAAAAATCTGAGGTGTGAAACATAGTTTTTGTACAGGGGAATGGAGGAAGGAGGGGAGAAGAAGGTAATGGCAAGAAAAGAGAAGTTAAGGAACAGCATGCACAGGTACAAATTCCTCGTGATGAAAGAGATCACTAGGTGTGCCAAACATGCACTATTAATACATGTAAACAAAACCGAACTAGACTTGATCAAAATAACTGAGACTCTAAGTTTCCCTTTTCTCATCTTTATGTAGCCATTAACTATCTAAAAGAACTGGACTTCAAACATTTATATCCAATCCTATCTCTTTCAATAATCATTGAATGCAAAGTCATTTCATTTATCTTATATTGTTGAAAATAAATTTTTCTGAGAAAAATTAGCAGGAGTTTGTGAAGGGTTAGCCATTCCTATAAATAATCACAGAGAATAACAAGGAATAGAATCATTTTTATTCTACAGACACAACGTGCACATGCACATGCACGTGTACGTGTGTGTGTGTGTGTGTGTGTGTGTGTGTGTGTACCTTGTTTCATTAGTTTTGATACTTCAAAGTTTGAAGTCTGAAATACTTCAGCAAGCTCAGGGTAGTTTTAAAGATGCAATACATTTCCAAATATTAAATTATTTTAAATCCATAATGAACCTTTGCTGCCCATACGACATCTGCAAGAACTACTCAGTTCTGCTGATATAGACTGTAACAGTCTTCATCTGTAAGGAAATGACCAAGAAAGGCCAGCTCTAGTGCAGTGGTTGTAGGCAGCATATCCACCTTTACCTTAACTCATAAATGTAGTGGAGACATAACTTTTAAATAGAAATTCCCTCCCATAAATATTTCTATAGCACAATCATGTTCTCAAAAATTTCAGGCAATTATTATCACTCACAGTTGCTTAAGCAGCAGTCTTGTCTGAATTTTGTCCAAAATAGCATAGCATTTTTTTTTGGAAATAAGAATGGTGTTTCAGTTTGAGTGGTTTATTGTACCATATTGGATGTTTTCTTATTTCTTTTTCATAATAGTTAGAAATCATACCATTATAATATTTATATTTAGGGTTAACATTTGCATGCTCACAAAACAAGCACCATCAATAATTTTCACTGTGATGCTTTTTATGATAATGTACTGTAATTGGATTCAGCAGCAAATCCAAAGACAGCTCTGAGGCATTGATTTTCCAAGCAAGTCTGTCAAAATTATATGGGAAGAAATGAAGCAGTGATTTCATGAGGCTTACCCTGGAATCGTTTAAAAAATGCTTATTGAGTAAAAGGCATTGAGATGTAGATAGTTTATTTCTCTCAGCCTTCTTCGAATAGTCCCCATGCTGCTAACAAGTATAGTTGTCAGACCTTTATTGACCAAGAGCCTAATTTACTTTCCTCAATTTAAACTAATAAGTGACAGAACTATGTTACTAGAAAATTAGAAATATTCTGAATCTTCACTAACATTGTTTCTGTGCCACTCTCAAAATGTATGGCACCCTATTTTGTGAGATGTAGAAACTTAGAATTAAATTTAGCTTAAGAATTAATAAATTGAATTGAATTTTCTGAAATTTTTCAAAATTCTGTATGCCTTTTAATGGGCTGACTCATTAGCTCTCTTTAGTATAGAAAGTTAAACACACACTTTCCAATTATCTTTAACATTATTTGAAAACTGGTGCATATAATGAAATAACTCATAACACTTATGTACTACTTAATTTTGAGGAAAAATGGCAAGTTGTTTTTATAACTTACATTGACTGAGCTTTCCTCTATGTCCCCTATGTCCTCTTGAAAATAAAAAAAAGTTAAATTTAAATTTAAAATTTTAGGTGGCTAGCCTTACCTTAGTAATAACAATATGTAAAAGAAAATCTAAAAATTTAGCTGAGCATAGTGGTATATGTATGCCTGTAATACCAACACCTGGAAACCGAGGCAGACTCTGCTACATTGCAGGTTAAGGAAAACCTGAACTGCCTAGTGAAATCCTCTCTCAGAGAAACAAAACTTAAATTAAAATAAAATAAAAATATTCATATTTCCATAAATCTTAGTCCTAAGGAAGCTTATTACAATTTTGCTTATAACAAAAATGTTGAAAGTAAACATGTTTTCTGAAGTGAAAATTTAAGTGGTTCAATTATGATCTAATTTATTATCTCTTTAAAACGTCTACTACTACAGAAAAAATTCAGCAACATGGAAATCAGTAAAGGTGGAATGCAAGAGGTAGTCTAGTTACATGCATCTTTTACTTGCTTAGAATAAACTGTGAGTTATTTAAACTATGTGATCAGGACTTCGTAGGGTCAAATTGAACGTCCACTACGGGGAATCCTGAAATCTAGCAAAAAGAGTTCTGGAAGAACTTTAGTCTTCCCTGTATCCAGGAAAGAAATAAAT
This sequence comes from Thryonomys swinderianus, assembly GCA_004025085.1. NCBI lineage: Eukaryota > Metazoa > Chordata > Mammalia > Rodentia > Thryonomyidae > Thryonomys > Thryonomys swinderianus. The sequence goes on from PVIC010040422.1 coordinate 3,694, forward strand.
TTTTAAGGTGAGAAATTAAAATCCAGAGTAAGAAATACATGAGTTTCTTATAGTTTACTAAGTGTAGTATCTATCTGACTTTTTCAACTCTGTGAAAATCATGCTTCTCATACTGTAGATATGCAAGAAGTAAATATCTGAGATATAACCAAACTTTGTAAATAAAATCAGGAAACTCAGAAGACTCTATTTAAACTAGAGATTTCTGCTTACAACTTCTCTCTCAAATCATCAAGGACATCTCCTGCACAATGTTGGCATGTGCTTGGAAAATGGTTATGTCCATAACTTTTCATATTTTTAAATATTACAAAAGAATTGAAGATTTATCTTTGACCAATTTAATTCATATTAACTTGCATCTTTAAATATTCACTCAGGAAAAGTGAAAGGTTTACCTATTTCTGGCAAGATGTCTTTACTAGGGACTATAGCTTGGTTACTAATTTATCAAAATTCTCCACTTCTTCCATATCTTTTATATTTGTAACCATTACAACTATGTGTATTTTTATTCAACCAACATTTTTACTTACAAACTAATTTTATATTTTATTTAGTGAGTGAATGGATTGAAAAAAAGCCCCCTAGTTAACTAGAGCACAAAGATAACAGCACTGAAACCAGAACAAGTGATGTATAATAGCAACTGGTCTCCAGACACACCAGAGAGGGTGAGAGTTTGGGGGGCACAGATTCCACAAAGGGGGAGCTTGGTATCACAGAAAATACCAGGACTACCACAACAATGGTTCCAAGGGGCCAAGAACATGAGCTTTCTTCACAATCTGAGTGCATTTTCCATGAAAGCAGAAATTTAAACAGAAAATGATTTCAAGGCTTTCAAACTGGTAGCCATGTTCTTGGCATACCCATATCCGGGACCCTATAGGGCCACAAGTCAGGCCAACAGGACCACATCAAAAGCAGCAATACTTCTAGAAGGAATCACTCAGTGCAAGCAACAGGTGAAATTATCATCACTGAGCCTGTTTCTGAATTCCAGTCATCCTGTGTGGTGAACATGTGTGCAGTTCTCACATTCTTCTCTGCAGAAACAACTCCTCCTTCTTCTAGAACATCTGGAGACCATTTTCAGGTTGCTTCCACCAGTGACATTTTTGGACATAAATTCCCATTTCTTTATGTGGAAGACTAGAAAATTTTTTGAGCCTTTTATCATCCTCTCCATTAGCATTATTTTTTATTTTGACAATTCATTTTACTCAGCAATATCTAAAATCCTTTAAGTTTATGCTCATGTCTAAAGATTTTTTTTTTAATTCTGTGAAAGCCCAAAGAAGCAAACAAGAGTCTCTTTCCAAATTCCCACACTTCTTCAGCCTGACAAACTGTAGTAGCCACAGGAATTTATAAAATAGCAGTGTCTTTATAAATCCTTACTTCTCCTTCCAAGATTATTTTAGAAACTTCATTAAATGTGTTTTTGTTGTTTTAGTTCACAAAAGCTGTAATACTTTGATCTGTAAAATGGAATCATGATAGCAAAGATCTTAAAGATTCAGTTTTATAGCCTGTTTAAATTTGAACCCTGAGTACCTGAAGGATTTCTTCAATTTCTGACCTTAGTCTTATTACTTAGCAACTTGCTGTGAAATCAGGACAATCATTGTGCTTAACTGATAAAATGAGGTGAGCGGTGCCTGCCTCGCAAGCGCAAGGTCCTGAGTTCAATCCCCGGTAACCACATATAATGCTGGGCGTGGAGACTTACGCCCACCAACAATCAACACCGCATACTACAATGCCGGACGTGGTGGCGCATGCCTGTAATCCCAGCACTCGGGAGGCAGGGACAGGAGGATTGCTGAGTTCACGGCGGCTTGCCTAGGCACCATAGTGAGCTCAGGGCCAGCCTGAACTACAAAGTGAGACCCTGTCTCAAAAAAAAAAGCAAAAAAAAAAAAAAAAAATGAGGTGAGCATGAAGGCGCTCTGCATATGTGACACCTTTAGAAAAATTCCAGCACCATCAACGAGTTCTGGGCTCCACCATGTTATACAGGAGTTGGACAAGTCGGCTAAACTTGAGAAGAACTTGAGAAGAAAATGGTGAACATATGCAGAAATTAGGATGTAAAGAAAAATTAATTTACAAAGTTTAACGGTGTTAATGAGCATGAAAATTATCAGAATTTCCAGAGGTTGAAAAAACACTGGTGTATTTTATGCATTTATTTTTAAGAAGATACAATAAGTAGGAAGTTTTAAAAAGAATTATACTATTAAGTGATTTGTAATTTGGCAAAAAATATCATGTAACAATTTTTGCTCACCAGATATGATTGATCATTTCAGTGGCAAATCACAAAAGAAGATACTTAGCCATAATTGGAAAGAATGTTTTAAATATTCCATCTTGACCATCAAAACCTCTTGCAGCTCTTCATTATTCAGACCAAGTATTGTCATGAAAATGAATTCATCAATGTGACAGAGACAAATGAGCCAACACAGAACAGACAGAACCATCTTCCGGTTCTTAGGAGAGAAATTGTCTCATTGTCCTATTATATCAGTGACAAAGCTGTCTGGGCTTTATGAGCTTCGCTTTCCATTTAGTCTTTTTAAAATATTAATGACACAATGATTTAACCTCAAAAGTAGGTTCAAGAAAGTGCTTAGAAAGTACTTCCAAGGTTGAAGCCTCCAGATAAAGCTAATCAAATTATCTCAAAGATTAGGGTATTTCATGCAAGCAAGTAAGTTAATAAAGATATTATTAATGTTAACCTGAAAATGTGAGTTAAAGAAGGCAATTTGAAGAGTCAAAATATTCATATTTTACCCGTAAGAGCATGTAGTAGGGAAGCATGAAGTAATTAATTAAAACATATATTTTTTATATGTGTCACACATTGTAACGGGTACCCCGGCTTGAAGTTCATTTCTGTGCAGGAGGCTAAACTGAAATGGGGAATGGAATCTCTATAGGTCCTCCTTTCCTAAAAAATACCGATGAAACTTTTTATAGAAAACAGAAGAACACTGGACAGAGTCCATGCATTCATTTTTGGAGCCCCGGCCTCAGGGAAGTAGTGACCCATAGTGCGGCCAGGAAACCAGGGCAAATATATGTCTGTGCTCTCATTAAGGACTTAAGCTCAGGTGCAATGGGAATAAAAGTGCCTCCTAGTGCTTTGGGGTGGGCTCTGTGCGTGGGATATCTGACATTAATCTTAGATAATACCACCAGATTTATTTATTGCTATTAAATTCATTTTTCCACTTAATATTCATTGAATGGCTTCTCACCATACTGTGGGAGAATTCAGTTTAACATGGAGTGAAAATTGTACATCATTTGTCCTTTAGTATCCAATAACAATAAAGACAAAAAAATCTTTGAAATTATTTTCTAAAATTGGAAAAAATAAAACAAATTATTTCCATAATGATCACATATGATAGACATTCAGTAAAGGATTTTGATTACCTATTTTGTATTTTTACTTCTTTTAAAGTAAGTATCTGATCTATTTCCTATAATAAGTACATAATTAAGTACTAATACCTAATCTTAATCAAAAGGGTATTAGGTGCCTGATATATTCTTAACATTCCATGTGCTTTCAATAATACATCAATTTCATAGGATTTATATTATCATAAACATTTAATATTCTAATTTTTCAAGTTATATTCAAATTAAGTGAGTTCCCAGACATTTCTGTTACCCCCTGTACATCCATTGTCTAGATCTAGGTCTAGTCTATAATGCAAACTTGTTATGTTTGTTCATTTTGAATGAATCTGTAATGTAAACACATCCTGATTTCTCCCTATAATTACTTAACATGTATGAATTTATTTTTAGTTTGTACAGTACCTCAAATTTCAGTGGTTTTAAAGTAATTTCTAGTTGTAATACTTATATATGAAGGTTTAAAACTGTTTAGTTTACATACATTCAAAGTGCAAATTTTTAATCATTAATATGCTTCAATATCACTTTATTTTCCTTATTTTTGAAAACTCAGTGAAAAGCCAGAGCATAAGATGAACTGTTTTCTATAGCAGGAAAACAAATTATACACTAAATAAATTTTAACTTTAGATTATTTAAAACAAATATATTATTTTATTCTCTTCAAAACATGAAGAACATCCTCCTAATCGCATCATTATTTTATTATGACACACTAATTAAGTATGTATTTTAATGGCTCTTGAGTAATATTGACTTGATAATGATTTATGTTAAATTAATCTCTTTTAAAACTTATTAATTTTTATAATTTGCACATAAATTAGTATGAATAAAGAAGTGATTTACTCAAGTGGCGCTTAGATGTTTTAGAGGCAAAAATTATGAATTATTTTAACTTTAAAGATATAATTTTTCATATTGTTCCTATGATGGTGTATAATTACTTGTATACTTGAGAAAACTTTCTGCCTTAAAGGAATTATACCTTATGCAGGTGTTCTTAGTTTTTAGGCTTACACTGATAATGCACCTAATTTCATTTGTATTATTTTCCTGTTCTATAATGCCAGAATGTTGATCAAGGACAGGAGTTGCATGGAAGTACAGTTCAGATGACAGAAAGATGCATGTTAGAAAGATGCAGGCCCTGGGGGTGATGGTGCACACCTGTGGTCCTACCTCTCTGGGAAGCTCAGGCAGGAGAATGCAAGTTCCAGACCCGATTGAGCAAAGTTCGAGAATGAAACATTTTTAAAGGACTGGGACACAGCTCAGTGAAAGACCCTGGGTTTAATACTCAGTACCACAACTAGTAACTAAAGAGATAAAAAACAAAACAAAAGAACAACAACAAGGCAAGAAAAAGAAGAAACGGATAGCAGCCTATGAACTTCTTATGACAATAGCCCCTGGAAAAATAGTAATTATTAGGCCTTCCTTCTCCTGAATTCTAGCAATAAATACATTAGGGTTCTAATTCAATGAAACTATCATTTCACCACTTATATATTACTAGTTGAAGTTCAGCTTATAGAAATGTTATAATTTATAAGAATTGTTCTAGTGATTTTTTTCATCTAAATTGAAGTTCTGAACTTTATCAGCAAATACCAGGACAGACAACAGAGAATAGATTTAGACTAAACTACATGTTACTAAATAGATATTCACTTTCACAAATTTCATGCCAAAGTTTGTTGAGTAAGTTATGTTCATAGGATATTAAGACATTTTATATTCCTTATAATTATGCATTTGTTTAAACGTATTTGATTGGTGTATCATAATTGACAGCCATGTTGGTGGAGAAAAGAAGCGTTTGGAACAAGATGGGAAATGCTGATCCAGTGGCCTGGTATTTACTGGAAGAAGCTTCCAAAGCTCTGAGTTTAACAGGAATATGAGGATCTAAAGGAAAAGAAAATAGGAATAAATGCAGATAGAGAATCATTTTGTATTCGTTCCTTGTAATACTGATTTGGGAGGTAATAATATTGTTAACCAAGATAAACAAAATGATCTCATTTGATGTTATTTCACAGCCCTGAAGGTGAAATTTCAGCAATGACATATACCTTAAAGATGCAGAAAACTGAGCTGAATCATCAGAATTGTGGGATTCGGCTGTGAGTAGAATTGTCTATTTCTTATTTTGAGAGATAGAACAGCATGTTTTAAATCTATTTAAGGTTTTATATTATCAAGGTCCATGATGAAATTTGAATTGAGTGTTTGCCTAATGTTATGGAAATAGACTGCTTAAAGGAAGAAATGATTTTGTCACTAAAACCAAATACATTTTCCTTAACTTCAGCAAGTAACATAGCTTTAGAATTGTCAAAAAGACCCCAAAAAATCATATTTTCAAATGATTGTAATAGAAACACTTGAAACAAGGAAACAAGTGATATTCTGTTTAGTGTGTATGAGTGAATTTGAGTCAACAATAAATGTACAGTGTTTAATTATAACTTCCATCTGTACTAAGTGCCACATCATGTGAGACACCATCTCTTGAAGAAGGTGAGTCCTCTGAGGGGAACCAGCTCTTGTTTTCTGGTAACTTCCTGTTAACTGCAACTTCTGGCCTGTGATGTTAGCTGCTTTTCCCTTCACTCAGACTCGCTGCTGGTGGAGTGGGTTATCATGCCTAGTTCTAAACTGTCTTGAGACTCCCTGAGTAGATTATAAACCTCCCATTGTTTTAAGCAGTATCTGCTTTACAATCCCTTCACTTATTCAATGTGTTTCTCATTTTTTATTGGAATCTATCCATATGGTATCTTCCATACCCCGTGTATCTAAGGGAGACATTTTGGATAGTCAACAAACTTTATTCATAAAGCAATACATTTTTGGACAAAATACTATGGGTATCTCAAAATTCAAACAAAAATAAAAGTAGAAAAATCATCTTATACTTTTGGAGTTAGTGTCTGCAGTTTTTATAGTTTTCCAAATGAAAGAGTATCTTGGGATTAGGCAGGAATTTAAGCATAGTTTGAAAGAAACCATTTCCAAGTCTTTGTGAATGCAGCCTTGAGGGACCCTACAGAAACTTTCCAAACCATCCATAAGCCTAAGCCTGGGCCTGCAGATGATTTGTCACTGGAACTAAGTGGCCAGACATCCCCAGTCGTTTAACTAAACGCTGATGGTCTTGTTAGCTGTTGTCCCCGGTGGAGACCTATCCCACAGTCACAGGCATGTGCTGATTTCGGATTTTCTACTTGCTTTTCCACTTAGTGAAGTTAATCTAAAGGTCCGCTGCCAAGGGCGGAAAAGAACCCTCAAGGGCGCAGCTTGGTCTGCACAGAGCAGAAGACAATAGCTGAGCTGAACCCAACTCCACTTCATGGCCCAAACTGAAAGAAATCTGGTGAGAGGATTTTTACACACGTCCCTTCGTCCCTGGGAGGCAGTCCCTCCCCCCAGGAATGAGTACTGCCCAGCATGAAAAGGCAGCAAAGAGAGATTCTGGCCTCTGTGCTCCTTCTGCATTGACACTCTCACCAAAGCTGTGTATCGATCAAACCCAAGCAGATTGGAAAGTCCAAGTTGTGATCTAAATATATTATGATTATTTCAGTAAAACTCATTACACCTCAAGACATATTGCTGGTTTTCCCCTCAGATTTCTCCCCCTACAACCCACTGAATTCCCTCACAGCATTTACCTTGCATGGTCACTTTAACGTTGGGGAAGAGTCAGATGCGACATGGCACCAGATAGCGTATACAAGTGAAGGAGCATCCATTTAGGAGCCTGCCTTTCAGTGGCAGCAGAATTTACATTGTTTATTCATTTTTTGTTTGTGTATTTGTCTGTTGTTTTTGAGACAGGGTCTTGCTTTGTAGGTCAGGCCACTCTTAAAGCCAGTATGTCATGCAGGCTGGCCTTAAACTCATAGCGATCCTCCTGCCTCAGCCTCCCAAGTGCTGGGATTACAGGCATGTGCTGCCATACCCAGTACATTCACAATATTTTGATTACACCTGTAAGAGACATCCACAACAAAGGACTCCAGAACCTCTTCAGAATGTGGAAAATATGATGGGATATGTGCATTAAATTGATGGAAGTTTTTGCAAAGGGATTAATGGTAATGTGTCTTTTATTGTAATATTTTTTAATATAAATGCTCACTGTATGTTTTGATAACCCTTTGTATACACCCTTCATGCACAAGTCATCCTTTATTCATTGCACCACAGGTGTAACTGTTTCTGCATTTGTAATATGTGATAGTACAGCTAAAGCAGGAAGAATCCAAAGTGCGCTTCCGCTGGCTTCATATAATAAATAAATGCTTTAATCTTTTTTTTAACTTTTTAAAATTAACTTTTTTGATATACAATTCATGCACCATAAAACTCACCCTTATCAAAACTAACACAGAGTGATTTTATTATTGTAACCAAGTTAGGTGACCTTCAGCACAATCTAATTGCAGAACATTTTCGGCATCCCAGAATAAGCTTTGTAGTCATTAGCAGTCGCTAAGCATTTGCTCCACCAACTTCTCACAGCTACCAGTTTTCTCTTTGAATTCTTCAATGTATATGGGGGCTTCTTATTAATGCAATCATATGCTACATGAATAGTGCTACCTGGGTTTATGAATTTAATTCTTGCCACTATTCTGATCACAAACCACATTCGTTGAGAAATGAATCATTGTTCAATCAAATTGAATTACTAAACTGGTTCAGTGCTGACCTTGTGGGGAAATTTGATTATCTTATCCTCCAATTTGATTTGTGACTAGAATCATGGAAAGAATTAAGTTCATGAACTGAGGTACCACTATCCAGTCTTATGTGACAAAATTATTAGGAAGAGTTCCACCTATGTTGTACAGAACAGGTTTTTTTTCTTATTTTTTTCTCTACTTTGTTATTAATACTACTAGTAACATGTAGGATTCGTGTGAGGATAGATATTTTTATGTAACTTGGGTATACTGATAAGCAGAGAAATCATGGACCATAAAGCAACTATGTTTACCTTTTTGAGGACGTGCAAAATTATTTTCTAAAACAGAAGCACCATTTTACAGTTCCAACAACAATATGTAAAGATTTCAGTTTCTCCATATCCATGTCAATAATACTTAAGATTTGTCTTTTTTATTTTAATTACCTAGTAGTTTTGATTTGCATTTCCCTAAAGACTAATAGTAAAGTTACTTATGGTAAATTTACATTTCTTTGCTTGATAAATGTCTATGCATATTCCAAAATGGATCAAAAATTTAAATATTAAAAGAAAAACAGCCTGCTGGAAGACAAAAATACCCAAAACTCGTGACATCAAAAGCATAAGGAAGAACCTTCTGAAGAGAACCCTGAATGCATAGGAAATAGTAGTACTGAGAATGAGCGAATGGGTTAATACCAACTTAAAAAAAATACTTCTATCCAACAAAAAGAAACAGCCAACAGAATGAACCATCAGCCTACATAATGGGAAAAAATTGCCAGCTATTCTTCAGACAGAGGAGTAATATCCAGAATATATATAAGAATACTTCATAGTTAGACTCCTAAAAGTAAAAGAGCAAATAAAAAATGGGGATGCGAAATATACATATTTCCCAGAAGAAATACTAATGGCCAGTACATATATGAGAAATAAATGTTCTATGTTGCTGACCAATAGAGAAATGAAAATTAACACTGAATTTTCATCTTCTCCCAGAAAGAATACCTATCATAATGAAATCAAACCTTCTCTTCAGAAGGTTCTTCCTTATGCTTTTAAGGTTCTAGCAAAATCAGATAGATGGGGTACCACTGAGCTAAATCCCTGGGCCTGGCTCTAGCAAAATGAAACTTTCCCCATTGTTGACTGTGCTACATTCTTAGTACAACCACTATGGAAATCGGTATGGAGAGGCCTCAAAAAGCTAAAGCCAAAAATTCCCTTTGATTCAGTTGTTGCTTTCTGGGTATCTTCCTGAAGGAGTTAGACCTCATATTACAGTGATTAATACACACCAGTGATTACAGAAGGACAAATCTTGACACTTCAGTCTCAGAGACGGCCTGTAAATTGACCAACAGGTGAATGGCTAAAGAGAATAGTATTATTCTGCCACAGAGAAATGTAAATTTGAGTCATTGCAGAAAGATGGAAACACCTTAAGATCAGAATGCTAAGTGAAATAAACGAGACTCACAATTTAAATACTGCATGGTTCTCTTACATGAAAAACACAAAGTATAAAGAAAAGATAGAGAATTAGAAATAGGAGACAGTTTCTGAAATAGGAAGAGGATCAGGAGATGGATGGAGAAGTGAAGGAGGGAAGAAAAAGGGAAGGGAGAAAGCTAACGTGTGCTACACACTCGTAGGTACTCTGCACAAAGAAGGTGGGTATTACATACTTCAATCATGTCCTAAGAGAAGAATTCAACTTTAGATTTTAGATTTGTGTTAAATTATTACACGTGTACCTACATGGACTCAACAAATACATGGTTCACGTTCATTTCTCGTTGCAGTTTTTAAAACTATCTTTGAAGCGTTAAGTTTTCAGGTTTTATGGTCTGATTTTTTTATTGGTTGCTTATTTTTTTTAAATCACATAAACTAAATCACTGTGTAACACATATTGGAAAAACTTCATCCTTGGTTTTATTACAAACGCTCCTTCTCTTTCCCCTGATTTTGATAGAAAACTTTGATTGTTTTACTCTTAAATCTCATGATGTTAATTATAGGCTTATGTAAACACACTGCTATACTGAGGATATTCCCTTTTATTCTCATTTTCTGAGTATTTTTAATCACGCAAAGTTTTAACAATTTTTCTAATATTTCAGTGTATCTATTTCATTTAATTCTTGTATTTTATTCTGTTTAAAGGGTGTTTTGCATTGGTCGGTTTTAACATGTTAAACTGTCTTTCTTTCTCTGCTTAAAACATACCCAATCATGCCACACACTCCTGTTTACAATGTTGCACTTTACTTGCTGACATTTTAAAAACAAGATCATGTCTTTCCTTTTTTCACAACCATGTCTCTGTAAGTTGTTGAGGGTAGCCTTGACCTCTTGCCCTCAGGTGATCCTCCTGCCTCAGTCTCCCAAGTGGTTGGGTATATGCCACAACCCTTGTGTTCTACCTCTTTATGACTGTTAATATAAATGTCCCAGCTGTGTTATGTCCCTGTCAGTGCATCACCCTTTCTTAAGCCATACTTCCTGCACAACCTACATTGTTCATAGAATAGTTACAGCATTAGAAAATACTCATGAGCCGGGTGTAGTGGCTCGCACCTGTAATCCCAGCACTCAGGAGGCAGAGACAGGAGGATTGCTGAGTTCAAGGCTTGCCTGGGCTACATAGTAAGCTCAGGGCCAGCCTGAACTACAAAGCGAGACCCTGTCTCAAAAAACAAAAAACAAAAAAAAAAAAAGAAAAGAAAAAGAAAAAAGAAAATACTCTTGATATGTAGCCATCAGTTCACACTTGAGTTTTGCTGTTGTTGCTAAAATTTAGCGTGAGCCTCTGCAAATCTATTATTATGTGCACAGAAAAGAACTAATGCCTTTCTAATGGTCACACTTATGTATAAACTTCCCAAAAAGTTATTTCCAAAGAAAAATGTGAGAAGAGGGAGAATTGGAAGGGGTGGAGAAAAAGAGGCACTCAATTTAAAGACTTGGTCCAGAGGAACGTGCAGGCTAGAAAATCTGAAACCTGCTACGGGACTGGCCTCACTGATCCCAGCAGATTCCACCGGCCAGCAGAACTCCCATCCTCAGAGCTGCGCAGTCCCCTCCTTGGGTTGTTCACTAGTGGAATAAGTGCGCCCCTGTAGTGGAAGGCTGTGCCGTCACTAACACCCCCAGGAGCCTGTCCCACCATGATCATGCACCCCAATATGTGACCCCGCATGGCTGAACCCCTGCTTGGAACAGCACACCCAAGCCAGTGTGTACAACTTCCTGTTGAGCAGAAGCAAACGTTTCTGAAACTCTAAGGTCTCTATATTTCTTTTGATTGTTTAATATTTTTATGTGCTCTGCCTTCTAAATTTGGTGTCTCCTTCTTCTACTACTTTCTCATTTGTATTCATTTTTAATTTTTCTAATTAATTTTCATATTTGATTGACAATATTTGCACTTATTTAGGAGGTAAAATGTGATGCTTTAATTCATAAATATTTTGTGTAATGATCAGCTGGGGTATTTAGCATATTCCTCACGTTAATCTGTTATTGCTTCCTTATGAGGCCTATATTTACTGCCTGCCTTCCTGTGTCTTTTGAGCTCTAGAATGTGCTGCTGTCACTAGGTTCACCCCAGCCAGCCATGCATGAGACTTGACTAATGAAGCAACATGAGTAAAATGAATTCATAGATGTATATATTTAAAAGGGGTCGTGGAATTGCTACTGTCAAAACACATTCAGTGTTCTAAACCTTCAGGGCACCAGCATCTGCTGGAATAGTGAGAAAATGTGCAGTGTGTGGAAAGAGAAATTAAATTCTTAAAAAGCTTGATTCATATTTTATACTATTCTTTTCAAACCATAGATTAAAATTTTTGATATCTCTAAATGAGAAACTTTGAGTCTAGGGAAGAATATGGACTTTTGTCTCCTAATTATATTTTGTAGGAAATAAAATGAGGACGAATGAAGAATACTTGCAAGTAAGATGACTTAGACATATAAAATATTAGTATAATCAAAATTAGGGTAAATATTTCGACTTTGATTTAGCATTTATTATAATTAAGAGACTGGCAAGTTAATTTAATATTCTTAGATTTAACTCTAAGATGCTTTGCAATTTTTCAAATATTTTCAAGTCCTTATTTTTAAAATACTTGTCTTGAATTTATTAATTTGGTTATTACAAATTTTTATTCAATGTTTTGCTTATAAAAACATAGTACTTAATTAACTGACTAGCAAATAAAATTTCACTTGATCACCTTCCTCACATTTAAGTGGCTTCAGTTATGAGAACCATCATTTTTTGTTGTAGTAAAGATATTCTGCATGCTTTTCTGGGAATATGAATTTTGTGATTCTAACAGATTAATTTCCAGGAAGAAATGCAATGTAAGTTTTCCTTGACAAGTGAGAAATAGCATCATAATTTTTGAGTCCATATTCAATCCAGCATTTTAAATTGCCTGACAAAGCTGTCAAACACTTTCTGCTATTCCATATGAATGATAATTATGTTAAGATATTCCAATTTATTATACATAATGAGTAAGCAAATAAAACTACTAAAGGTTAGGCTAGATGAATATTAAGTTATTCAGCATCAATTCAGATACAGGGAGTTTAAAAAGGTTACAAACAATATTACCTTCCTTTTCAGCAACAACTATCAGTTTTTATTATTATTATTTACTTGTTTAGATCTTGAGACTGGGTTACACTATAGCTCAAACTTGGCTTGAATTTGCTTTGTAGCATGGGCTGCTCTTGAACATAAGTTCTTTTGGCCTCAACTTTCTAAGTCAGGATTACTGGAGACTAGCACTTTTTTTTT
>PVIC010040423.1:0-17114 GCA_004025085.1 Thryonomys swinderianus
GAGGTCTCCACTGCACCGTCAATCTCATGTGGTATAATCCTGTAGTCTTCTGCTTCACCCAAGTAGTTTGTGCATCAAGGAGAAGAGAAGTTAGAAAGGGAAAGAGACACGAGAGCAAGGGGTCGGAGAGAGGCGGTGTGTGAGGGGGAAAGTGAAGGCAGAGAGGGCGCAAGTGTGCCTGGAAGGGCGGAGGGGATTATATCCTTTATGGTTGTCAAGCTGAAAATCAATCTGCGCTTCAACCATCAGGAAATACAACCGATGTGGGCATAGGTGAATAAACAACATGGAATGTTATGTAAGAAACAGCAGAAAACTTACCCATGTAGCTGTAGTTTTGCACAAAGACATACAGATGCCTACCAACCCCCAAACCAGATGAGGAAACGAAGAGGACAAGCACCTTGCTTGATTTTCTCCAAGTGGCTGTAATCTTTTATCTTTGGGCACCATGTCCTGGCGCCTCTGGTGCTCTCAGGATGCTGATGGCTCCCTGCACCTGCCCCTCGGCTGGGTGCTGGCGTCAGATCCCCTGGCGGAGCTTCCGTCCCGGGCTCTGCGGTCTCCTTCCTCCTCCCGTTACGCAGACACCAGCTAGTGCCGAGCCTGCTCCTCCAAGCTTGTGTCTGGCCAGCAACGTCACTGGTCCCCAGGGCTCCCCCAGGAGACAGTCCCCCTGTCCCCCTGCCCTCAGGCGGCTCCCGTTTGGTCTTACCCCACCCGCTGTAGCTGGACACAGCTGTTCCCCTGCCCGATCTGCAAATGCAGCGGCCTCGAGGGTAGGAGGGAAGCTCCCCTGCAGGGCTGGTCCTGCACGTTTTCTCCGCCTCTAGAGCTCACAAGTCCCAGGTATTCGGATTCTCGGCCCTGTCTTTCCACGCTAAGGAAATGGAGCTTGCGATCCCAGCACACAGGCCTGCTCGGCGTCTGCTCCACTCCAGAATTTCACAAGTCACGGCTTCTGCCAGCCCTGGCCTCTCTCCCGTGTTATGATCCCACAGAGCCTGGGATCTTGGTGCCTAGTGGGGACCTGGGCCTTTTCCTCTCTCTTCCCTGAGGCTCACAGGTCTTATCCTGTAGTCACTGACCAATACATTGCTTTCTGATCCATGAAGTGTTTTCGGACCAAATGTAAATGCTTTAGGAGCTTAAAAATCATGCACTCTGTGTCAGAGTCTGTGTCAGCCCGAAACACTGTTTGTGTGTGGGCTTTTCTCCCCCCTTGTTTGTTTTATGTCAAGTCTGAACCTTTAAAAGTTAAAGTTAGAATCGAGCTTTGTTTACAGAAACACCACAGCCTTGAGATGACGGATCCGTGACTGTCTCCATCCGTGTTTTGTGAACTACGAGCCAGCCGTGTCCTTGCTTAAAAGTTTTGTATAACGGTTGAAACCCCAACAGCTGTAACTCCCAGCTAGCTGATCAGCAGCACTCACCGAAACCTGTGAAACATGTAACCAATGAAATCTGCTAAACCTGCGTGATCACACCCCTGACCAATGAAAGCGTCACGTCAGTGTATCCTTGCTTTGTAAGCCCAGCCCTCCTAAACACTGTAACTTCCCTGCTCACCCTCACAACAGGGCCAGTCCATAAGGACCTGTTTCCGGGACTGGTCTGTTACTGGAAATAAATCTTTCTTGTTTCAACCAGCTCTCCTGTCTCTGACAGATCACTTGGATTGATCCGAACGGATTGCTGCAGGAATGTCAGTCGCTGTCCTTGGATTAACTAGCACCTTCTCATGGTGCTTTCTCAGGGGATGAACTGTGTGGCCAAGATCTCACTCACCAGGCTGCCTGGAGGCAGAAAAAGAGCACAGCTTGGTGACAGTATCAGCTGACACTGGTCTGCAGCTGCTACTCTAGGCCTCTTCCCTCAGAGGGATCCGAGCGTCTTCCCCAAGATGGCGCACTCACCAGACCTGGACTGGAAGCAGCACTGAATGGAGGAGCCTTATTGCTTATTGCAAGCCCTCCTGTCATGGAACTCATCTGCTGGCTTTCTCCTCAAGTTCCTTTTCCTTGGCCTTCCTTTCACTCACCTCCCTATATGAGTTGACAAAAGATCTGGAATATGCCATGGCCCATCTACCTCTGGCCGGCCATGATGGAATTCTCTGCTAACGTTTCCTTAGTGGCACAGAATGAACTCTTGCTCTTTGCTAAAAATAACTCTGTAGAACTGGCTGAGAATACAAAGAGAAGAATTTTCCTTTTTCAAGACCAGCTAAAAGCCATAGGCAATGTATTAATATTAACAATATGGAACATCTCCTATGGGATAAACACTATTTCAGGCTCATCCTAATACATATATGTATCTTCATTTTAAAATGATAGGTTTAATAATAAAATTTTCCTAAAACTTTATTGTATAAACTCTTTTAGAATGGAAGATTTTTTTGACTTTCATTTGTTGACACTACTCATGATTGTGTAGACTAGAACTTTCTTATTTTTTTAGGTCATTCAGATAGGTAGAAAGATAGCTACATAGATACAGACATAGATTGGTGATACATAGACTAAAACCACTTCAGTTTCAAAGTGTCAAATGTGATCTTGCAAAGCAGGATTATGCTATGCTATTATGTCATAAGGCATAGTATTTGCCATTCTTTGAGAGTACGCATCTTAATCATTTACGAGTCCAATTATTTAAATACAGAAGGATGAAAAATTATATTTGTTATTGTAAGGTAATATGAGAGGAAGTATAGAGATGATCATTTTATCAAATTTATTCAACTGAAGAATTAACTCATTGACATGACATCTGCCCGAATCTCTCTTCGGGTTGTCAGTACATACATAAGTGTGTTGGCCAACTGATACTTGAAGAAAACTGCTAAGCGGTTAGCAAAGGTAATTTTTTAATAGTTAACAACAGAATTTTGTTATGTTATTAGTGATAGTATGTAGGAATTATCTTATGCCAGGCATAATTCAAAATAATATAACAGTTTAAAGCACTTTCTGACCAATGACTACAGTACAAAATCAGTACACTTACCTGTAGCCTAGACTTTTAATAGGGAGTTAACATTGTGGGTGCAAACACAAGCTTTTAAACATTTATCTACCAGCAAAATATATACTATGAATCAGCCTTTGGCTACATTAAAAAGAACAATTAAGCATTATGTTTTCAGCATTACCTATTAATGTCTTCCTACCCAAATACCACAGAAAGCTTTTATTTTCGCACTAATCATTATGACACAGGCTTAAAGCCTGGGAACACTGGCAGCAAATGTGAAAATAGCATATGAAACAGGCAATAAATTAAAACTCATGATATAGGTTTTAATTTATTGCCTTTTAAAATAATTTGCTGCGAGCAAGAATGAGGTGATAAAGATTTTGGATTTGCATAAATACAATTTTATATAATTTTTAGTAAAGTAAAATTAATGTGCTATTTCAGAGTATTCAAAACTTTATATGAAAAACAACTAAACCAAAACTCCAAGAAAATGAAAACAAAACAAAGCAAAATAAAGATCTTTCTTTTATCAGAGGACAAATTAGCTTTTGTATTTAAGTTAAATTTATCATTTAACTGACACAACAAAACTTTCTGTAGCATGTAATATTTTGATACATGTTATGTTTAAGTTGATTTAAACATACCTATCTCCTTCAAGATTTATTTCTCTATGTAGGAAACTTTTTGTGTACTCTCTTCTACCTTTTTGAAATATGAACAATGATACTGTCACCTGCGGTCCCCATCTTGAGTAATATGCACCTGGATTTCTTGATCCTATATGTAATGTATAACCAGTTATCAGCTGTTCTTTGGGCTTCTGCCTCCTGCTTCTCACCTAGCTAAGCCAGTGAAAATAAATCAGGCTTAAATGCTACAGAATAGTCTTTCTAGTGAAGTTTATCTGAAGAAACTAGCTATATAATGCTGAGCAAATTAATAAGGTTGCTTTGCCAAGAGTATCGCCCGGGCCCGTTCAGGAGAGATGTATCTAAGTATTAAGTGCATACAATTATCTGTCATAATTTTTATGATTCAAGATATTAATATTGAGGTTAAAAGTTGGATCTCCATTTTTTTTGTTTGTGTTGCTGCTGATGTCTCTGGCAGCTGCTCCCTGTGCCTCACGCATGTAAACTTCTTTCCCCACACAGAGAGTGTTACAGTACCACACTTCCCTCCCTCTCCTTGAAAAAGAGCAAAATAAGAAACAGGAGACTCAAGGTAAACAGGAGACATTGTTCCAGGGGACATGCATCCCTGGGGTGCTGAAAAAAATCTGATATTAGTAAGACTGACAGAAATGTTCAACTCAAAGTAAATTTGGGGTTTTTCCATAGCTGAAAATATTGAGATAATTGCTGAAAATATTGAGATAGTGCTGATTTATGATTCAATTGAAAATATATTAATTTAGGAGCTAATTCTAAAATTAGATATTTATACTTGTGCTTATTAATAATATATTTAGAGGTCCAATGAGAATCGCTTTGGTAATACAGTGGAATTTCTGAGAAAGCCTATCAGTCTTTTAAAAAATGGAACTAGAACATAAACAACATACTATTTGCAAATCTTTCTCCACGTATTTGAAAATATGCTACATACCGATTAACAAGTTGATTATTATTACACTGATTAAAAGCTTAAAACAAAAGTGTATATGTGATTTTACCAGACAGGCACTTTAACCAGCTAAGCAATGGAGTATATGGGCTTTAAAAAATATTTGTCTTTGAAAACTTTGTGGAACTCTGTCTTTTGTTCCACACTTTCACCTTAAAAGACAGAGCCAGCCAGTCTTATTTCCATCTCGGGGAAAGCTCCTCTCACACTGAGGGCGTGTGGAGAAGAGCGAGATCTCTTCAGACAAGGCAGCTAGAAAGAACAACACTTGATCATCATTTTGTTTTGGAATAAGTCGCGCGTAAGGGTCTAACTCTGAATCAGTGTTCTGTGGACTATTTCTCTGAGTCACACATAGGCTTACAGCCCTGCTCTTCTCTTTCTGTTAGATCAATGTTCAAATTGTTAATCCCATGTCATGGGCTGGGAGGTCACTGGGTCAACTTCGGTGACGCTCTGCGGAGCTGGGGTGGTCATTTTTAATTTTCCTGCTTATCCGTTGGGCCACCCAGCAATTGCGGTGCTATCCTGTATATCCTGTTCATTAAGGAATTGGTAAAAAGAAAATATCACACACAAGCCTTCTCTAATATGAGAAACTCAAGCTGTAAAAACTGAAAGAGCAGCAAGAGAGAGATGGTTGGAAGTAGGAAGTGGGTTCCATGGAGACGCGAGGACGTGGGGGAGGAAGGAGGCACGAGCGAGAGAGGGTTGGGTGGTAAGACTGAGATGCAGTGTGTGTGTGTGTGCGAGCGCGCGTGTGTGTGTGTGTGTGTGTGTGTGAAGTCCCCAGGTGGAGTGCAGCTCTTAAGTTTCGTACACATATACTAATTAAAAACAAAACAAAGAATGACCTGGTTAACCAGAGGTGGCGCTACACCCTTCAGTTCCTCCACTCTGCAGGGCTGAGGCAGGAGGACCGCCGGGGGAAGGCCAGCTTGGGGAATTCAGTGACTTAGCCAGACTCTCTCAAATCCAAACATCAAAAGCGCTGGGGATGCTCCTCGGTGTGAAGGCTCAGGCTTCAGTCTTTAATAACACACAAACACAGAAGAAAGAGAAGGAAGGAGGAACGAAGAAGGAAGGGTGGGACGCCTTGGAGAATGCACCATTAATGTTATTTTTGGTCTCCTTTATTAGAAATGAAAATGATTCTTGCGGGGTTGGGACCGTCGGCACAAGGCACATCTCTTCAGAAAGTTAAAGTCTATCACTGCAACTAGGACTTTGGAGGACAGACGAGGATGGAGGAATGCAACATTTCTCATGCCAGAGACTGAAGATCAAGAGAAGCCCAGGTGGAATAGAGCATGAAAATTCGTCTTTGTTGAGCTTCTTGAACATAAAAGCTTCAGAGTTTCTTTTGCTTTCATTTAACTTCTCGTATGACAGTGTTCTTTAAAGGAAGAATGTGAAACAATACGTTCGGTGCTGAAGTTGGCCAATGAAAAAAGAAAAAAAATTCAGATCAGTTATCTTCCAGGATTTGCTAGTTATTGATTGCGGTGTTTGACTATTTTAAAACCATCCATCCAGAACAAGACACTTACTGTGGGGGCTGCCTGTTCAGGGAAGGTCCATAGATAATTTTAAAACAAGCCTTTCATGTTTAACAACTTTTTTTTTTTTAAATCTGTTTGTTTTTAGTTTTGCCACTAGAGAGTGCATCAAGAAAAGATTTCTTGGATACGACTTGGGTTGGAGTATGCACGTAGGGGAAAGGGTGCCCAGACACAGGTTTGGGAGAGAGGGTTCTCCGAGGGATGGAATCGCCCATGGTTAAGTAAGACTCGTGGCAAATAATGGCGGGGTCGTTGGGCGTAAAGAAACACTTTGCCAACTGGATATTTTCCCGTCATTAGAATTTAAATATCTCATGCTACATTTTAGAAGAGAAATGCTTATCTCACAGCATCATCACAGGGCCTTTTTTGCATCCTGTCCAAGAGAAAAAAATGTGACATGGCCAGATACGATCTCTGCAGGGACTCTGAGCTCGTCTCCTGGGTGCTGATCTTCCTGCACTGAGTGTGGGTGGATGCTTCAGAGAGCTTGGCCTCATTGTTGAAGTCCTTCCTAGGGGCAGATCTGAGCTCGCAGGTCCCGTAACTGTGATACTCGCCCACGAGCTGTGGTCAGTGCACAAAGACTCAAGGGGGACGGTCAGTGTAAGTGCACATGTCTGCATGAGAAGTGTAAGGCAGGATTTTATGTTTTTGTAGCCATTTATCCAGACACACTTCTTACAGTGTGCAGCCTACACAGCTTCAGGGAGCATCCCTGGTAACGCTCCAAATTTATTTATTTACTGAATTCTTGGGCAGATGGCAGACATTGGTCATATCAACTACAGAATGAGAAAAATAAACATTTTCTGTTCTTTTACCCAACATTCTCTTTTTGATCAAGAGGCATCCTTAGTTTGCCACAAGAAAATTGATCCAAAATAAAATTATATCTTTGTGGGATTTTGTATCTTCAAAAGCAATATAAAGAAGCTATTATAGAACAAGTGGAGAATTCAGACAGAAAAAACTTAGGCCCTTATTTCTTGCACATCTAAGTTATAATAATTACTATTAGGTTGAAGTGGCATTATATTGTTGGGTTTATTGGTCCCATTTAGGTATATATTATGGTCCCATTCATCATGGATAATTTGTACCTGTACATGATGTACTTGCCTTCACTACAACCCCCGATCCCCATCACTAAGCGTTGTTTCCATAGTTTTACCATTAATTTTTTTCTTTCCCTTTACTTTCCCTACCCTCTTTTCCTTTTCCCTTTGAACAATTTTCTTCCTTTCTCACAACACCTGTCATTCATTGTGGACCTCATTTGCACCTTCAGTTTCTAATTCTAGAGAAATGATGTGGTGTTTAGACATGTGTGTCCCACATATTTTACTTATGAGTATGTTCTTGAGATACATACTTCTTACTTCCAAAGATACTTCCTAAGAGTAAGAGAAGGTATCTCATACCTGAACTTGAAACAAAGAGCATGGTGCCTGGTACATTGTTAGAATTTACTGAACCTATGATATTGCTTCCCACTGTTTTATTTCTTTAAGAAATATTGGAATGTATGTTGGAATGAGAGGGGTAGTTACAATGAGAGAAATGTAGAATTACTTCCCTATACTTTTTTAGATTGGTATATTATGATAAGATCTACTTTTATAAGGGCCCTGTCTTTCAATACTGTCACACAGCTAATAGCTCAATTTCTAATGTTAAGGCTATTTCATTTATTTCACTTTGTTGTTGAATTTTCAAGTAATTGTGAACCCATTTATATTGTCAGTATTACTGATTATATGATCTTAGGTGGTTTCACTGGCTTACGACTCAAGATTTATGTTAAAAATCTATGACAGCACATTTGAACCTGTTGTCATATTTATTGAACAAATGCAACACATTAATAATGTTGCTGGTGTACTGGCCTTCATAGCATATCAGTTAATAATATATCTCTATGGCAAAATATAAGAAATGACACAGTGTATTCATTATAATCGCATCGAAACTTAATGTGCCTTGTTTTTCAGTCTATGATACAGTTAATGTGTATATGTTTGTATGCAATGCTTGTTTTCCTCTTGATTTCGTTAAAAGTATTTTCATATGAAGGACTTTCTAGAGTTTATATCTTTATGTCACAGTACTATAAAAATAATTTTGTAATCATGTAACATGATATTCTATCCTAGAAGTGCCATGATCTCAAAGCTCTACATCTTTTAGTAATGCAATATGATACAACAATATCTTCTTCCCTACCTGGCTGTAGTGATATAAAGACAACATCTGAAGCATTCCCATTGGAAGTTGCCACACTTGAATCTTCATGTACTGGAAATATTGTTCTTGGTAATTAAAGCTCTGGATATGAAACTCTTCCCGTTAAAAAGTTATGCTGCACAAGGGAACAATGTTGTTTTGGTGCAGGACGACTCCCTATATCCATTTTTAAGAATTGCTTCTAGTGCAAATAAATCATTCATGATTGTTCAAACATGCATTTTGCGAAATGAACTTGCAAATGATCTGTATTTAAATCTAAAAGCAACCCGCTACAAGACTGATACCAACTAAAGAATTTAGTATGTTTTATGTCACTTGCAGGGAAACACATAAAACTGTCCCTGACTTTCTATGGTAATTAGTGCCTCTTTTATGATAGCATAAAATGCTCTAATGGTGATGTGGTGAGAAGTCGTTTGTTTTTTATCAACTACTGAAATTACTTTGGGTGCTGTCACTAAAAATAAAGAGATATACGGCTGTGTAGGCATTCAGAGCGCAGTGGGCCGGCGCATGCTTTCCTGGACCTGGCTTCCTGTCTGAGCCTTCGATTAAAGTCTTAATTTTGTAGTCTCCCCCTGGCACTTGGGGCCCGTCATGCACTGACATTCACTCCGGTGGTTTTAGGGAGGCAGAGAGCAAGCGAGTCTGAAGGAAAGGGATCAAGCTCAGGGTGGGGAGGCCCAGCAGGGAGACCCTTCAAGTCTTCCCAGTGCTTCACTGTTTCCCACTTACTCAGTGTTAGACGATGAGTTTTCCGAAATTTGATAACCAAATTTTCATCTTAACATTTTTAAAAGCAAGGTAATTTTCAGTGCTTTTTCTGTACAGTTGCTAGCAAGATGACTATGAGAGGAGAAGAAGGAACAGTCAGAGCAAAGCAAAAGGTGAGAGGAAAGAAATGAGTCACATGAGATAACAAAAGCTTTCTGCCAGTTGTGTTGTAGAAATCGCGAGGGTGTTGAAGGATCTTTTGAGTTCGGTTCATCTGCTCGTGTTTTCTCCTTGCTCCCAGCATCCATTCTTGTCTCTCTCCACTTACTCTAATTTTTTTTGTTTTATTTCCAAATGTTTATCTGCACCAAATCCTTCATGTTACATTATTTTACTCTCCTAGTAACCTTTCCCTCTTTCCCAGTCCCTTGGATGCTAAGGCATCTATGACACCTAACTTGCTCACTTAGGAATATAACAACCCTCACAACAGGGAAAGGGGTTCCCTAAAATCCGAGCCTGGAGCAAATATCTAGAGTGGGGACTTGGGTCATTTGAACACGGCCGCTTAGCGAGTGTTTGCGGGAACACGGCTGTAGAATTTTGCCACCACTACACAGTTGGTGACAGATGGACAAATGGACCTGCTTTTTGGAGGTATTTTATTACTTCAAATCAGCAGTTACAAAAATCAACGCGTAGGATCGTGTATAGATCTTAGTAGCGACGTACTTTAGTCACTCGCTGATGACAGTTCTCAGTATTCGATCGGCTCTTTTCACTCTCTGGTCAGGTGCGATGCAAACATCTAGTGAGCGTGAGTGTGCTTGTTTGGCGAGCGGGAATGTCAAGGAAATGCTGTGTTCCCTCTAATCTGAACCACTTAAAGATAAGTATGTTTTTTCGGTCTTCCATCTCATGCTTTGCCTGAGCAACCCTAGAAAACATGAAATGTGCCCGTCAGGAGGTAGAGATCTTTGTCTAACTGATTTTATACATGAGAAATTTTTGTGGTACCAAGTCCTTCATATTTCAGACTTATTTGATGTAATGATATTTATTACGGTGCTTTTGCGCACACTTTATTAAATGGCAATGAACATTATTACCGCAATAGTGTCATATAGCTCTACTGGAAGATAAAATACACTTATTCCACTTTCATGGATAATGATATCTCTGAAAATAAGATAGACAGATGCTGCAATATGTAGTACATGTTTAAGCTCTTTTTTTTTTCACTGCAATATGTTTTTGGAGGGGAGCAACTGAGCCGTTTCCACGTAGATATCCGGTGTGCTTTCATTTATGAAATAGCTTACAATATCTTTAAGTTTTAGAGAATTTATGCCTTGAGCAGTTAAAAAAACTTTGTATGGAATGGAAAAGGAAGAGAAGTAAAAAATACAAGAAAGAGAAGAAAGAAAAAATTTGTCTATAGCACGATTTTATACTAGTCCTTTCAATAGACGACTTAAATACTTGTGAATATATCCAAGAATACAAATGGGGTGATAAAATTACTGAGTATGTGAAATGGCCCTTTGAAAGAACTGAGTAATTAAAACATGCTATAAAGTGTTAAAATCCGAGCTTGAGAAACTAGAAGCACTGAGAGAAGATTCAGGACGTAGCCACGTTCCCTGTTACAGAGGCCCGACATTCTCTTTTATGCTTGTGTTGAACTTCCCCCGAAAATTTGCTCTTTCTAGTAGAAGGATGTGCATACTTTTGTGTGATACTATGTATATATTTGAAACTTTTAATCAATTATGATTCTTCATGTCGTTATGAAAGGAAAAAAACAGTTCTCTGAATGACAAAAAGGTAGAGCAGAATAGAAATCTGGTGAGTCCTGATTTTCTGTGACAGTGAATGTTTCTTGCCAGTGGACAGAATGATCGAGGTGTGATTGGGCTGCAGTCATACATCATTGAGACTGAACTCAAACTCCTGGTGATCCTCCTGCTTCAGCCTCCAAAGTGCTGGAATTACAGGTGTGCACCACCATGTCTGGCTTTCACCACCCCATTTCATGTTTGCTTATACCTTGGCCAAAGCAAGTACGTGTCCAAGATAGATAATGAGGCAGAGAAGGACAGGATATTTCAGCAGGAGATCTCCTGAAAGCATCAGTGTATAATTGAATATATTTTGCATTATGTCCATGTACTTTGTTGTTCTATTTTGATTCTAAGAAAATAGGTCAAACTAATCCTATGAATAGTCCACCACTCTCTGAAATGTAGTGGTAAATTATGTGAAAGTCAAATAGCTCAAATGGATAATTTATGATAATTAACTATAATTCTAAAAGGTTCTCTACAGGTTTCCTGGGAAAAATTAAAGCATGTTCCATTTTACTTTTAAAAATTGGCACTTTTTCAAGTAGATATCTATTAGATAATGCTAGATGAGTTCATTTGTAATGAAACTATGAAGGTAGTTGTAAAACAGCATGGGCATTTTGTCCGTGGAAAGAAGGAAATGATAGCGTTATAAAGTCCTTACTACTCAAAGTGTTCTGAAAGACTCCATACAATTCCTATTAAAATTCCAGTGGCAGTTTTCACAGAATGAGGGAAGACAATCCTAAAATTTCTGAGGAATCATAAAAAGGCTTCAAGTAGACAAAGCAATCTTGATGTAAAAGAGCACATTTGGGTATATTAATGTCATATATCAAATTCTACTACAATTTTTATTATCACCCAAACAGTATATCACAGGAATAAAAACAGACACAGAAGCAAATGAGTAGAAGAGAGAACACAGAAATACACCATGCATATGCAGGCAAGAAGATCTTGGCAGGAGTGCCACAAATGTACAATAGAGAAAGTAGAATCTCTTCAGTAAGTGGTGCAGAAAAACAGGTTATCCACCTGCAGCAGCGTGCAGTTGGAGCAAAATTTGACCATTTACAAAAATTATTGAAAATAGTTTAAAAGCTTAACTCCTGGCCAGAAACCATAAAACTTAGAGAAGAAATCATAGCATAGAAGCTTGTTAGCTGTGGTCCTCGCAATGGTTCTTTGGCTAGCACAGCAAAATCACAGGCAGTTAAAGCAAAGATCGACAAGCAGGATTATATCAGGCCAAAAATAAAAATGAACACACAACCTTAAAAATACAATGGCATGTTGGGCACTTGAAAAACGATTTTGAAAGTTAGGCATTTGATAAAGAATTAATACTCCAATATATAAATAAATTATGCTATTCAATAGGAAAAAACAAATCAATTTTAAAAGGTACAAAAGATGTGAGTAGAGCTCTTTCCAAAGAGGATGTACAGGTAGTTACTAATAACAAGTGTCGGACTATTATTAATCTAGTGGTAATGAAATAAAACTTGCACTGAGATAGGATTCTCTGCTATTTTGAAGCAACACTGATGAACCAGGAGGATATTATACCAAGAGAAATTAATTAAGAACAAAACAATTTTGCTGGCTGTGGTGGTTCACACCTGTGATGCCAGCACTTGGGAGGCAGAGGCAGGAGGATTGCTGTGAGTTCCAGGCTTGCCTGGGCTACATAGTGAGGTCAGAGCCAGCCTGAACTACAAAGCGAGATCCTTTCTCAAAAAAAACCCTGGATTATCTTACTTATATATGTAATCTTAAAAAATCAATACAAAGAAACAATAAAACTGATTACCATGGGAAAGAGTTGGAGGGAGAAATGAAGACAGTACGTCTAAGGGTACAAAGTTTCAGATATGTAGGATGAATGATTCTAGAACTCTAATGTTGAATGTGAGGAACACACTAATACTGCAGAGTGTGCTGGAAATTTGCTGAGAGTCAGTGTTAGTTGATTTTCCTCATGCACCAAAAAGATAACTGTGTGATGTAACGCACAGCATAACTCACTTGCTTATTGTGACCATTCCACTATGTATGTGTAAACCAAGAACTAATTCAGAAAGCTTAAATATATATATCAAAACCTATAATGATATATAACCTAATAGCTGTCAGGGTAAAGACAGGTGTTGACAAGAAGGCAGTTAAAATAAATTCCTTGTGCACTGTTGTAAGAATGCAAACTGGTAGTCAGCATGAAAACCAGAATGGAGCATTCTTAAAATATTAAAAACAACATTAATGTAAGATCCAGGAGTCCCTATTCCTAGTATTTATTCAAAGGAAATGAAATGAGTATCTCAGTGAGATATCTACAGGCCCCGTTCACTGGGAAATTCCTCACAGTCGCTAAAATACTTTATCGGGCTAAGTGTCTGTTCATGGATGAATGCAGAAAAATATGCTGTGTATGTGGATAGCCCACTGGAATATAACTTCATCTTTACAAAGAAGGAAATTCTGCCACCATGAAAACACAGATAAATCTAGAAGGCATAATGGTAAGTAAAATAAGAGAGACATGAGAAAAATACTGCACCGTCCCATTTACATGTGAAATCTCAAAGAATTGAATTTATAGAAGTGGAAGCAGAGGAAACACGATTAGACATTAGTCAAAGGGTAGAATTTCAATTACATAAGATGAATGAATTCTACTGCTCTTGAATACATCTTGAGATTGATTATGTAAATAATACTTCATTGTACACTGGAAATGTGCTTAAAGAGTAGATCTTCAGTGTTCTCACTACAGAAAATAAAATGATAGAACAACACTAGCTATTACTGCTATAGCGTTCTTATAGCTACCTGAAGTTGGAGGGTGGGATAAATTCTGCACTATACAGACAGTGACATGCAATTGAGGCCCCTGCGTACTACTGATAGAAGGCAGGAAAGCGGAAATTACAGTAATACTTCCTCTTTGTCACTTGCATTCAGTGAATGCAAATTCAATGCTTCTTTTAATTTTTTCTTATGACAAATAGACTATTGGGTAGTTCCAGTTCACGAAACTAGGAATTTTGCTAACATTAAAAATAGCCCAAGGGTGTCGGGTGTGGTGGCTCACACCTGTCATCCCAGCACTCGGGAGGCAGAGACAGGAGGATTGCTGAGTTCAAGGCTTGCCTGGACTACATAGTGAGCTCAGAGCCAGCCTGAACTACGAAAGAGAGACCCTGTCTCAAAAAAAAAAGAATAGCCCAAGGATCTGAACTAGGGATGGGAGCAAAGAAATGAAGGAAAATCTTTGAATGTAAAAAGGAAAAAAAAAATGGAAACCAAGCTTATGTTTATGGGAGGAAGGACTGGAAGAGGGTAGGACAATGGGAAAAATAACACTCAAGATATATCATGTACTGGTACAAATTCTCAATGAGGAATGGGATCATAATGTATACTTCAAATGTATGAATCAAGTCAATTTAAACAATGGCAATCATGTCTTTGTGTAGGCAAATTTTAATTTTCAGGATATCAGGATAAAAGCATAGTTTTTATTTCTTCAAACTTTGTACTCAGGGGCCAGATGATGCTATCACTTTGTGTAAAATGCATTGTTCCGAAGCATTTTGGATTATAAGAAAACTTAATTTACCACAAATACTTGGGTGGTCCCTTTGCGAACAAGTATACCTCACTGAAATATTGAATTAAAATAGATGTAAATATCTGTCAAAGATTTCTTAAGGCATAATTGAGGGCTTTTGCGAGATAGTGTCCCAAAGTATGTATTTAGGTATGTATTCATGTTTGTAGTCTAGGAAATGTGGTGGCTCTACTTATCTTCATAAATCTCAAGAGACATAGCATGCTTTAAGGAGCCCCTTACAGTAGTGCGCTTCACTCCTCCTCAAAATTCCGTTAACTGTTAACACTGTATTGTAGAAATGAAATGAAGCATTACTAAATAAAAATTGGGAAGTACCTTTTTAATAGTTTCCTTATGTTCACATTTTTATATGGAACATTGAAGTTTTCCAGAGAATTATTGGGCATTTCGTAGTTGTCTGGCCCCGTGAGTTATAACTTTATTTTCCTAACAAAGCTATTATTTATTTTCAAATAGTCATATATGGAACTCTGATAATAAAACAGAAAGTGTAGTGACAGGGTTGGGGAGATAGGGAAAAGGAAGTAAAAAAGGCCTGTGTTATAATCCGTGCACCAACTCGCCATGGTGAGTATAATTGTTATGTATTGCAAACGTGTACTAATAAAAATCTTAAAAGTTTTAATAAAAGAATGTGTCTTGGCTCTACTTTAAGAAAAGAAGCCAGTTCAATCCCATCCCCTGCTGCAGGAACTTGGACTAGCCTAGAGCATAGTTTGCTCACTACTGATTCAGTTAATTTTTTCAATCTGCTTAGATTCTTTTCCAAATCATTTTTGGAAATGATAATACTGTACATTCCTCCAGGGATGGGGGCACTATGTTTTACAAAGAGGCCATATTTTTCAGCTTCTTTTTTTTTAACAAATATATCAATCAGATAATTTAAAAATCCTTACCATTCCATTATTTTATGCTTGTTCTTCTTAGTGATTATTCGTAGAGTAACTCTCCAGGTATTTGAAGAGAATTCACCTTCATGATCTCTGTAAAAGTGAGAAGAAATAAACTTTATGTTCAGATTTTCCTCCTAGAGAAGTGAAATGTCTTCTGGGTTTGTTTGGTCTCCATGGGTGAAGTGTTTATGACCTGGAGTGACACTTTCTTGTTGGTGACCACAGAGCAAAAATGAATCATGCAAAAGTTAAATGAAGTTCAGTTTTGGATCGAATTAGCCACAGGAGATACATTTTCATATCTTCAAGTTGTAGAATTAGAAAATTTTAAGAAATTATTCAGAGCAAAGGGGAACAAAACCGTAATGAGATAAGAGAAATAAAAATAGTTTGAGAGACCAATAATAGATCCAAAGTTAAAATATTATATGAGCCGGGCCTAGTGGCTCACACCTGTAATCCCAGCACTCGGGAGGCAGAGGCAGGAGGATGGCTGAGTTCAAGGCTTGCCTGGGCTACATAGTGAGCTCAGGGCCAGCCTGAACTACAAAGTGAGACCCTGTCTCAAAAAAATATATATTAAGGGAAGAATTTTTTGAAGCCCTTTTTCCTATAGACAGAGTATGTGTTAATTATATATTTTCATGGGTTAATCTTACTGTGAGAATTATTAACTCTCACACTAGTCTAACGATGTCTTAAAGATCAATGTGACTAATCATGGCCACAATCGCTACCATTTGTTTGATGCACTGACTGGTACATTTGAGTTCTCAGCCTCCTAATTTCCAATGTATTTTGTCAACCTGCTGTTTTAACACTGTTGGATGTAGAGCATTTGTCACCTTTCGATGTTTCCAGCAATAGAGGTCCCCGATTCTATTCTATTTACTTTCCATTATGCCATCAGTGCTGTCTAAACAGGTGCAATAAAAAGTCACTTCTTACTGAGGAAAATAAAGTGAAGTGTCTCGCTTTGCAATGCTGAAGAATTTATAAACAGCAATAAGCAGCAAAATGCGTAACAGAGGAGGGGAGGTGATAAGGTTAGTGGTTCAGAAGATCTATACTGAGTGGATGGGAGAAATGGCAATACTTTCTTCAATTATCAAAGAATATATTTACTGTGTACAATAAATCCAACTGAGCAGGACACAGTCACAGTAATATGATTACGGAACTAGTGTGTGGTGACACAAGTGAATTTTTTCCAGGGATAAATGATTTAGAGAATATTTGAATGCTATCTGCATTTTTAAAAATTGAATTCTTTATTGGTACAATTTATATACATCTCAAAATCACATACAACATTGGGAAATTTGTACCAGTATATGCCACAAGTTAATTCTCATTTTTACCCATATCCCTACCCACTCCCCCCTCCTCCCCCCCTTTATACATGCTCTTTTATTTTCTTTCTGTATCATGTTTATTCCTTCCCCTCATCACATTCCCACACCAAGTTTCCTATAGAAATATTCCACTCTATAAAAGCTGTCCTACTTTCTAGAACTCATTTGCATCTACAGGTGTTCATGCCAAAGAGAAGATCCGGGAATTGTCTATCTGTGATCTATTGATTTCA
>PVIC010040424.1:0-16664 GCA_004025085.1 Thryonomys swinderianus
GGCCCACTATGTAGCTTTTGACTAACAGTTTGGCTGAGATCAAAATTTTAAGCTAAGAAACATTTTTGTTTCAGAATACTTACGACATTACCATTTCTTCTCACACTTGTCTAAGTCTTATTTTTCTTAGAAATTTTTGCCTTATCAAACTTCTTGGTATATTTCTGTGTCATTTAAGCTATATATATGTTCTTGTTTTTATCATTAGTATTATTATTGCGAGGCTGCACACAGGAGGGTGAGGCACAGAGTCACATGTGCACACCAGACTCTGGGGAGGTTTCTAGAATGCTTTGTTTAATGAATGCAGTGTCGGATATTATATAGCATGCGTGGTGGGAGGGGTTTACGGTGGCTATTGGGGATTGGTTTATGGTTGTCAGAGGAGGGACCCAACATTAGGGAGGACTGGGCAATCTCCAGCCGAGGCATGCCCTTTAGCTCAATGCTTGCATTGTTCCCAATTTAGTCTACCGAGGGCCAAGGCTCTCTCAGACTGGAGTGTGGTGCAGTGGCTCAGCTAAATCTGCATTTTGCCATCATCTCCCCTTGTTTAGTCTGATGGCCTCTGCTAACCATATGACATTTTTATGGGTTCGGTCAGATAGGGTGACCCTAAAATTAGCCCATGAGTCCATGAACTTAACTTGGACCAACCCACTGTGAACTCTTCCCAAATGGAGCCCCGGACATTATTAAAGGTAATCAATCACCTTAAAGGACTAAGTCCATTTGGGACTGTTGGTTGACAATGGCAGCACAAGTATCATGGAAGAGTGCTGGTTTCTCCAAAGGCATATGTAGTATTTCGAGTGAGTTGAATAACAGCAGCAGCAGTGGCAATGTGATTGTGCAAGGTGACTGAAGCAGTGGTGCCTGTGGAGACTGTGGTGACTATGAACACAGTGATGGTGATGATGGCCGAGGCTCCTAAATCACATTTTGTGACCATGGCCTGGGAGTTGGCAGTGAGTGCAGCACACAGGAGGACCAATAGCACTGGCCACAGTATGTCCTGAGGGGCCAAAGCACAAGCTTAGTCATGGAGGTCCTCTATATTTCTCCAGGTTGTCTTATTGGGG
Organism: Thryonomys swinderianus; assembly: GCA_004025085.1. Classification (NCBI taxonomy): domain Eukaryota; kingdom Metazoa; phylum Chordata; class Mammalia; order Rodentia; family Thryonomyidae; genus Thryonomys; species Thryonomys swinderianus. The sequence continues at coordinate 1,083 of PVIC010040424.1, forward strand.
AGTTGTGGTGCTGGGTGGCATCAACATTTTTAGGGCTGTTCCTGAAGTGAGAGCCTTCTTATTTGGCCAATGGGTGTATTGGGTGGCAGTGTAGGCTTCACATCTTTTGTAGGGAGCTACTATTCTGCAGGCTGAGCTCTTCCTAAGAGTCGCTGTCCAGGTTTCGATTGAGGTAGAGAAGGCCAGTATCCTCCATGCAGATTGAGTCATTCTTGTGAAGCAGCTTGTGCTAAACTCCATAGAGGTGCTTGTGGCCAAACCTTTTTTCTCCAGGGGCTTCCACTTCTTCTCTCCATATTCTTTCTCTCTCTCCTGGCAGACAAATAGATACATTAGCCCTTTAAGAGTTTCTGGCACCCCAGGTGACACAGACCAATCACATGTCACCAAACATTACTTCTGCCTTTGCGTCCAATCACACCCTGCCAGAGTACTACTCCCGCCCTGCCATCCAATCACATCCTAAGCCATCCTATATAATGCCTGTAACTTCCATAATAAACCAGAAGCTTCTCACCATCTACATGGAGTCTGGGAGCTAGCTCACCCTCCAAAGTCACCAGACAACAGAGACAGTAAGTTAGGTGCTTCCCCAGGTAGAAGCCGGCCACCTCTCTGGGTGTGCCTCGCAGGGCCTGCACGTAGAACACTGGGTCATGGCTGGCTGGTCCAAGTACCGCCGCTCCCAGTAGGTGTCCCTTGGGAAGTAGGGGCCCAGAGGTGCTTTTCTGAACAATGGCAGTAGCAGCAGGAGACACAGCACCACAGCACCGTACATTGCCTGTGCCTTAGCCTCTGGTGGCTGGGGATGAGGGTCAAAACAGCGCAGGTGGGGCAGTTTAAGGGGTGGAGTGGAAGGAGGGGCTGGTGATCCATAGGGGGCGGCGCCTGTGTGTCTGCGGGAAGAGAAGGGGCACAGGTGCCATCTGGCTGGGATTGCACAGAGGAGTAGGAGGTATTTCCCACACTCAGAGAGGTGAGGTTGGTGGAAGGGGGCTCCACACATTAAAGAAGCGGCCTACTGAGCCCCAGGGAGGGACATGGCCTGCTGAGCCACAGGGAGGAGTAATTCCCTATGAAGGTGGGGTACTCACCTGACAAGCAAGGCCAAGGTTTACCTGAGGGCCCCACTTTTGGGCTCCAGTTGTTGTCATCATGAAGCTGCACACAGAAGGGTGAGGTGCACAGTCACACATGCACACTAGACTCTGGGGAAGTTTCTGGACCACTTCCGTTTAATGAATGCAGTGTAGGGTGTTATATAGCACACGCAGTGGGAGGGGTTTGCAGGGGCTATTGGGATTGGCCTATGGTTGTCAGAGGAGGGGCCCAACATTGGGGAGGACCCGGCAGTCTCTGGCTGTGGTGTGGCATTTACCTCAACCCTGGCTTTGGTCTCAGTTTAGTCTACTGAGGGCCAAGGGCTCTCTCAGGACCTAGGAGACTGGCATGTGGTGCAGTGGGCTCAGCCAGACCTGGATTTCACCATCACCCAACCATTTAAAAGTTTGCTTCCTCAATACATTCTTGTTTTTGTAGATATGTGTATATGTACATAAACATTTATCCACATGCAATTGTATACACATTTGTGTTTTAGTGTCTCAGTGCAAGTACTGGAATTGTGCTCTTTTAAAAAGTTTTACTGTGGTTACTAGTATATATCGTTCCACATAGTTTCCACTTTTCTGTTTATTTTGGTTTCTTCCTTTTGTCTTATGTATTGTGAATGTAGATTGTTTTTATTTAAAACTAGGGGATCAAAAGATGACTTGGATTGTGGCACACACTCATGATTGAGTAGCAGTCAACCACAAGATGAATGAAGTGCTGACGCATGCTGTAATACAATATACCTCTAAAACATTACACTCAGAGAAGTCAGACCCAAAAGGTCACATATTATGCAATTCTGTTCCTATGAAATATCTAGAATAAATTATAGAGATAGAGTGGACACTGGTGTTTTCAGGGGGAGGAGAAAGGCAAAGAGAGGGAAACTGCTGAGTGAGAATGGAGTGTTACTTTGGAATGATGGAAACATTTTGGAAATGGTGAGAGGTCAAGATTGCATGGCATGATGAAAGTACTGAATGCCATTAACTGCTTACTTTAAAATGGTAAGTTTCATGTTATAATACATTATGTTTTCAAAAGCTGCTTGGAAGATGTGTGGATGTGTGTGGCATAGCAAGTAGTAGTCTTTGTCTCTGAATGACTAGGTGGCTTTCTCAGAGTGCACCAACATGAAAAATTTCCTCTGGATTGTGTTACAGGAAAGAGGGGCTGAATGCTGGGTGTGGTGTCCCATGGCAGTAATCCTATCAGTTGGGAGGCAGAGGCAGGAGGATTGCCTGGAATTCAAGGCTAGGCTGGGCTACACAGTGAGTTCAGAGCCAACCTGAACTATAAAGCAAGACCCTGTCTCAGAAAATAATAAAAAATAATAAAGGAAAATAGGCTCTTGTTCCCCCAAGAGCATGTGCTCCTTCATTAAGTTTTGCTTAAGTCTGGTGTCCAGATGTACCTTGGATTCCACATTTTCCACCATTTTCTCCATTCTTTTCTTGCTCTGGATCTAGATTCCCTGGCCCCAAAGTCTCCTACTCTTGACTTCTCCAGAAGACCAACCCCACCTCACACAGGATAGGTGAACACCTTGTCCTCATTTTTCCCCCTTACCTCGCTCTGTTCTGGGTTTTCCTCAAAACCGTGAAGGCTTTGGCACAGCCAGCTAACCTCTTCTTGTTGGACTGACAAGGTTTTCTTCTTTGCCCTTGTGCTATCTCCAGAATGGGATCAGATAAGCCTGAGTGTGAGTCACCAGGCCTTTTAAACTAGAAAACTGTTTATTTCTTTTAAAATCTCCTCAGGAGAAACTTTACTAAGAGGAAAAAGAAGGCCGCCCAACTGTCAGCTCTAAATTTATCTGTGTTCTGAAGCAGGTCAGCCAGTTCCTTAACCTTTTCTTATCCCTGATTTTTGGTGTTGGGAAGTGTTAAAGCGTCACAGAACATTGTAAATAGGACTCACGTTCATGAAATATGGACTGTGTGCTGAACTGTGTCTTCACATGTGGTACTGGTCCCTTTTACATCACTGCAATAAAATACCTGGCACTGCAACTTACAGGAGAAGTTTAATTTGCGGCATGTTTAGGAAAGCCTCTCCCTTTGGGGTGGTCAGAAAGGAGAAGGAAAGAAGGAGCTGAGGAGGGAAGCATGTTCCCAGAGACAGACTTCTCCCAACCTGGCCCTGCTTCCTAACAGGATAGTTAGCTACAAATTTGCTAGTGGGTCAATCCACAGGTAAACACCCAAGCTGAGACTTTTGGGGTACATGCTAGATCTAAACTGGAACAGCCTTTTATTCGTCACCATACACCAAATAGCTCCATGAATATCTGTGCAATATATGGCAGCCCGTGTAGTGATCACAATTTAAATGGAAGAAAATCATTTGATGCGTAGAAATATATCTTGAATTCCAGTATTAGTTATGACTAAAGCTCAGTGGTCCTATTGTTTAAGAAATGTAGTAATACATGTCTTTTTTTATCATGAAGACCATAAATCTACTCATGTTAGTTTAAATAAGATGAAATTTATTCTTTGGAATCCAACTTCAGAAAGAACTCTAGGACACATAAGAACCAAAAGTAATCATTCAGCTCTTTATCTCCCCACCTTTTTAATCCTCTCTCCCTGCAGACTCTTGGTATCTCCTCTAATGCTGTATGCCAGTTTCATTCTTGTCTCTCTGCCAACTTAACAACTGCTTCTCAATTTGCACAACTTTCCACTTAGCCGCTTTCATATGCAGCCTTTCCCTGGTTTTCTATCCAGGCTTCATATAATGAAAAATAATATAATTATTCTAATTACAACTTTCCAAGAGTGAAAATAATTGGCCCACCTTATATCAGATGGCCCATCCTGGTCCATCATGGGAACTGGTATGCAGATATAGTACATGTAAAGAGCTAGGGTAAAAAATGACATTGTTAGAATATGTTTGTCAGTGCTCTACTTGTGAAAGAAATGACCATTACTCTTTTTTTAATTAAATTCTTTATTGGTATGTTTTATATACAGTTCATAATCACACTCAACATTGGGGAATTTGTACCAGTATGTGACAGAAGTTAATTCTCATTTTTACCCATATCCCTACCCACCCACAACACCCCATCCCTTATACACATTCTATTTCTTTTTCTTTCCAAATCACATCTATTCTTTCCCCTCATTACATTCCCCCACCACATTCCCTTTGAATATTTCCTATTTTACAAGATCTATCATACATTCTAGAACTCATTTACATCTCATACCAGAGAAAAGATATGGTATTTACATATCTGGGATCTATTTATTGCACTTATTATTTCTTCATAAGAAAGGTATTTTATCCAGAACTTAATAGATGAAGTTTAAAGTGAAGCAGGGTGGACATATTCTTCTTTAAATCTCCATCCAGCAAGCCGGGGGTTGCAGTGAGGCCCTTTCAGACTGCCCTGCCCAATGCTGCTCTTAGTGTCGTCCAACAGAACCTCTCACCATGGTTAGAAATAATATTTTTTTTCTCTGCTTCAGTAACACTTTTCAAGTAGTCCTTCATATGCTGACTGCTAACAGCCGCTGCATGCAGAGGTTTGCAAATGACACCTCTTTTATACCATGGCTTAATTAAGGGCCACCCTTGCCCAGAAGGATGGACAAGTTTCCACTTCTATGTCTCTCTGAGTAACATTCTGCCCATATAGGTTACGTGCTGCAGACTGGAAAGGAAGAGAGGTGAAGGAAGATTCCCAGAGAAAGTCAAAACTAATGTGGCAAAGAGCTAGAGAGTTCCTCCAATGGGCAGAAAAACACCATACAGTATGTAGAAAGAACAGTCCTGGAATTTACACAATTAAAGTAGTTTTAAATTTTTAATAAACTTACTTAGAGATATCATCAGTATGGTAGACTTTGTCTGACTTGCTTTGAAATGAGGCTCTGATCTGAAGTCCAGGGAGAAATGATGGTTTGTTTTCAGGACAGACAGGACGAGAAGTGGGAGCCTGTGGACTCTGGTGCAGCAGCAGGAAAACAACTTCCCATTTCTTCTCTGTGACAGGCAACTCAGTCTTATTTTGTGCTCTCTTCAGTGAGTTCCTTTCTTTCCTCCAGTAAGTACAGTGGGGGGAATTGAATCACCTTTTGTCTCAGTGACACATGAACCGCATTGTCATTCAATATCCTGTTTCCAAGAGAGCAGAACTTGTTTTATAGGAGGCATGTTGATGCCTTCTTTTGAGAGAAGCCTCAAGAGGATGATGATGGATGATGATGCCTACTGAGTTACCCAGGGCAATCAGAAATTGTTATTGTTGAGTTTTTCACTTTCCCATCTACCTAGTCAGCGAGCCATTTGCCCTTTCTTGATAAGAACCAGCGCTGGGTCACCAAGGGATATGAACACCTTCCACAGCCATGTACAGAGGACACCTTCTGTTAAAATGCTTCCTAGAAGGCAAAGTTTGGAGTAGGTACAAGAATACAAGATGGGCATTTACTGTGAAGGACAGAAAAGCCTTCAAAGATAGGGGCACATGCAAGATTTGATGCTAGAAAATGAGATCAAGTGATCCTCACTGTTTTAAATGACTTTTCTCAAACAAAGCAATCCAAAAACTTTCAAAAATTGCAAGTACTGAAAACTGCTTGAGTTTTAAACTGAACAAATGTTTTGTCAACTCCGACTTGAAACGGAAGTTACATTAACCAAAAACTTGCCTTTACATGTAAGTTTAAATAAAGAACCTCTCCAGAAGACTAAAATTCTATGTAATTTTACGTAATTAAATGTAGCTATTTTGTCATGCTACAATTTTCTGCTCTGCTCCTTATGTCTACAATTTTGATATTCACCATGGATTTGGATGGTTTATTTCAGTGCAAGCATGGCCACATTTTAGGGTGCAGATTGTAATTACTTTTTATCAAAAACCAGACAAGATACCCAACATTCTCAGTTCAATGACACTTGGAAATTCTTTAGAAAAAAGTGAATGCTTTTCTCAAAGTTGAACATGACCAGTGATGGTGAAGTGGTTTTCAAAACTTCACTTCTGTTTCTTCTACAGTTTTGCCTTTTCTACTTCATCTTTTTATTGCTAAGAATTTGACTGACATATTGACACAAGCATTTCTAAAGGCTGTGGTTACCATATAATTCCAAGTGTTAATATGGTTTTGATGAAAAAAAGTGCTTTTTTTTTCAAGAGCCTATCTTTAGTAAACACTTATTTTCTTGCCTCTTTTTACAGAATGCCAACATCTGAAATCTTACAAATCTTGTTTGTAATGTTTTTCTCACTCCCTTTCTGTCACACACAAAAATTAATATTTTGAATTTTCTAGGCTTCTCTGTGCAGAAAAAAATGTATGTCCTAAAGTTCTTAAAGTTAGAAAATCTGACCTCATTCCATGAGCATCATCATATGTACCTTATTATAAGCATAGCATAGGAAACTGAGCCAAATCAATTAGACCAGAAATGTAGGATCGAGTTCATGCTTCCCAGAACATATAGTTCAGTGAAGCAGGGGAGTACGGCAATACTTTAAAAATTTACTTTCAAATAGACTTGATTCTCTAAAACTAAGAGGGGACCCATAAGAATATTAAGAGATTATGAATATTAAGAGATTATACAAGGTTTGTTCATATGGAAAAAAGCATGTAGGCAATTTGTAGGGGATAGCCTTTGTTAATCCTATGCTTAGTCTTATAGCTTTGTATTAACCTCTGAGCCACTTTTAAATTCAAATTAATTGCTATTCCATAGGCCATTCATATGTAGACATGAGAATGCTACTCAAATGTTGCAAATACTTAGAACAAGCATATAGCAATACCTTTATAAGTTTTAGGACATCTAAAGTGATGCTTTGCAACCCTTTCTTCCTCCTTTCCTTTCTTTTCCCTCTCTCCCTTCTTTTCAATTCCTATTTTATAGAACTCATATACAGCAAGATGCAGGCAATGTTTAAGGCTTACATATTTATATATTTACTATAAACTCAAACATACAAGTACCCCAAACTTGAACTGAATAGGACTGAGTTAGTGAGGGAAAAACAACTAGCTAGCATCCTTGAGACATACCACAATGACCCGGACTCTGAGGCAGCCAAGAGGCCTGCAGAGGCACACAGAGAATTGAGTTGGGCACTTCTGTGACTCTGAAGAAGTCGCCTGATAAGTAGGGATCCAGTTTATTCCTGTCTCATGTGGGGCGGGAGCCAGCATGAGACAAGAAGTGCTGGTGAGAAAGCTGCTCTGCTCTCTGACTTTTCAAAGTAACATTGAGATGAATATTACTCTACAAATAGAATGTGTTTATCAGCCTAAGAGGTAAGCAAATCTTTTAGTTATGGTCATTTAATCCCAATGTAAATGAGCCAACCATTCATCAGGTGCCTCAAGCTGTGTGAGTCTAGCTGCAATTAATCTGAAATTTGCTTATGTTGTAAAAACAGACACACGATAAGAGGAAAAAATGTTGACAATTCATAGAAACAGATTTGCTCTCTCTTTGCTCTTCCCTGTATGGTCAGTGAACCCACTGAAAGCAAGGTTATCTTCAGTAATTAATTCTTAGTAGGAGGCTATACAATGACACTTTTGGAAATATTTGAAAAGCTAATGATCTCAGTACAACTAGTGTTAGTCTTTCTGCTACATTTGTTCAAAAATGCATTATAGTACCTACAGTATGTGTTTTTCTAAATGCAGAGTGTATTTCAATTTTCTGTCCCCCAATTTCACTCTCCAGACAAGAATGAGGAATGTTGTAGAGATTTAAATAATACAAACAGCTCACTGAGACAAATATGCCATAGATTCTAAACCAATGCCTTAAAATTTAATCTAAAACAATAAAACCAGGAATTCCCTATTGTTTGGCTCAGGGCTCTACTCATTAGCTGCTAATGAAGTGTCAGTTGTTGAGCAGAGTACCATACAGGCCAGTTGGTTTCCTACTGGAAGAAACATCTTTCAGAGACACAGATTGAATTCCCATCTGTAGAAAACCTCAGGTAGGTGCCTCCAGGAGACACAGTTTAATCAGAAGGAAAGCGTTATGCATGTTGAGTAAAGTATAGCTTGTAAGTGTAAATGGAAAAAGAAATCATCAAAGATTAAACTACTGTCTAGAACAACCTCACCATCATTGTCATAAACATAGTCAGAAATATTTCCTTTCAATAGTGAAAGAACAATCTAAAAGGAAAAAGAAAGAAGGAAATGAAAAGATCAAAAAACCCAAACTGACTTATACCCCAGGTAAAGGTTTAGATCCAAACATCCCCAAAGACTCATGTTCTCGTAAGTGGGCTTTGGAAGGTGACTAGATGACGGGAGCCCGCAGCTGACTTCCCCATTGGAGGTGGGATCTGGTTGGAAGGGGCCAGTCGCTGGGGACTCAAGGCTGGAAAGGTTTATACCTTCACTGTCACTCTGCTTCCTCACTACTCTTCCACGAACTGCTCCTCCTCTGCCGTGTGCCTTTTCTGTGCTGTGCTACCTTGGAGCAAGTCGACTGTGGACACTGTTACAAACTGTGAGAGTTAATCTCTTCTCTCCTGAGCCATGGATGTTGGGCATTGTGTCCCCATGACAAAAGAGTAACTCAGCCACCCCACCCCACTGCAATACTGTAGTACTGAATGTAAAAGTAGTATTTAGTTCTGCATGGAATGTTTTGACAAATTTTCATAATTGGTTTTAAAATGTCTACTAAGGGTCCTTATTTTTTGATTTCTTGATACAATGCCTAGCATATAGTGTATGAAGAGTAGACAGCAAGGAGCCTGAGTCAGTTTCTCTGCTCACCCACCACCACACTTTCTGACAGTGGCGTTTATCTTTTCTGTCTTAATGTTTTATTTGCTTGCTTCTTAGTCCTTTGAAATGTGACATCTGTTCTTATGACTCTCTACACATTCTTTTTTCCTGAAAGTTACCAAAGACTGTTTAAACTCAATATTTGATGTTTATTCTCAATCTCCAGTCTCTGGATGGAAGGAAGAAAAGCAGATTTGAGAGGTGAGCAATGTTCCTGAAGCAGAAAGTTTTGCCCTCCAACTCTGGGCCCAGTAACAGCACTCCATTTGAACATATAATCAAAAGTTAAAGGCTTTTCCAGAACATGCTCCATAATCTGTTTGCCCAAGGCACACTTAAACACCAGTCCTTTGCTTAAACAGAAAAAACTAAAATATCACTAAAGGCACTGAAATATAAAGTTTTTTCCCTTTCCTGTATAGGATCCCTTGACTTGCCATGATATCTTTTAAAATTACTATTTAATGTCATTCTAAGCAAAGGAAATTAAAATTATAAATTATTAGTATAGATTGTATCATATTCTTTACATTATATTAAGCCAGTTTTCAATGAAAATTTAAAACATTTAAATCGTGTGGAATTACCAAAACTATAATTATTTTGTTGCTCATAATGTACATATGTATTTCTACCAGAAAAGAAAAGTAGGATTACTACATAAAACAAACTTACGTTTTTGTAGGTCCACATTCTGTGGTTAGCTTATTGATGACTGAGAAAGAGCTAAAAGGAAAAGAAATTGGAGATGGCCATACCTTTCTCTTTTCCTTTATGTTACCAACTTCAGCATAAGTGGCTGGCTATTACAGACAAAAATATAAGGAAAGAAGTGCTAAATTTCTTTTGCTTGTTCATATTTCATTGATTTCTTCCAAACTGACAGGTTCTGGTCTGAACAATAGCATGCCTTCTCCAGACTCTCAGCCCTGTCCTCTACTTCACACTGGAGCTTGCTTATCTCGTATTCACGTTGTATCTCATTGAATTCCCACACACCATGAGTGCACGTGCACCATGGAAAATGCTGTACCTGAGTGCAGAGACAGGACTGTCAGGCATTCACATTGAACATAGCTCTTCTAGTTATACGCAAGCTACATTGTCCTCTCCTAATTTACTGACCAGTTTCAAAGATGAAATTATTAAGAATTTCAAGCCTGACAACAAAACATTACACTAGACTTGACACTTTTATTCCATTCCTGTAACCAAATATCTGACATAATAAACTTAGAAAAAAAAGATTTATTTTGGTTCATTGTTCTGAATATATGATTCAGAAGCTTCATTGCTTTTGGCTCTGGCAAGGCAACACATTATGAAGCAAGTGTGTAGTAGGAAAAGAGTGCTCACTTCACCAAGAAAAAAACAAAAAGCAAGACACACAAGAACAAAGATCCCACAATCTTTTTGGAGGTCACCCGTCCAGTGACATAAGGACTTCAGACAAGTTCTACCTCCCCAGTAGCATCACCCTAGAGACTAAGTGAATCTACTTCTGGCCCTCAAAAGTTCTTGGATTGTGGAACACATTCCAACCATCTCCAAGAGTCCTTAAAGTCTCTTTTCTAATATTTTTTCAAGGTCTAAGTCTAAAATCTCCTCTGAGACTCAACGCAAACTCAGCTGTAAGAACCTGTAAAAATCCAAAAGGGAATTATGGACTTCTGGTGGGACAAACACAGGGAAAATATTCCTAAAGGTAGGTATAGGAATACAGTAAAGGGATCTCCCCTGAAGAAGACTGAAACCGTGAGGGACATTCAAGTCAGCAGCTCCATACACAGCATCTGGGACACACTGATAAAATGGGGGTTCCACATCAAGCACTACCAAATAAACAGTGGTTCCACTTCATTTCTTCTTTTACACACACACACACACACACACACACACACACACACACACACACACGTTCTTTAAAGAACCAGCAAGCCTCAGACTTCATCCACATTAAAATGTCAAAATCCACACCGACTACTATCTTGTTTACTTGCATTCTTGTTTCCTGAAGGAAGTGGAATTTTTTGGATTTTAATTATGGTATCTTGATATTTGTACTGCTTTTGGTTGAGCTATCAACATAATGACAATATTTGTGTTGTTTTCCTGGCACTTCTGGTTTAAACTAGAACCCAGAATAAGATGAAAGGTATTAGAAACAACAGCAAGAGATAAGCAGCACTAATAAAGAAGAATGGGGCTTTAGCTAATTTCAAGCTGTGTGATATTTGGTTTATATTTTCATGAGGTTTAAATGAGCTCTTGTTTTGAGGGGGACCTCCAGGTCATTTTGTACTATATTTGTTCTAGGCTTGGCATTGTAGAAAGACTAAAACTGCCTTCTTGACTGACTGGGAGTCAGCCAGGCATAAACTGCCTGAAACACTGAGGGAAAATTTACTTACTTCAGATGGCCCAGTCCCTGGAAATAATGTGCTGCTTCTATTATAAACCGAAAGCAGGCCAAAATAGCATGTGGCTTCTCAGAGTGGTCCAGAGAGCTGTTATGTCCAAGAAGTGGAAAGCCAACTTAGAACCCAACATCAACCTCTCCATCCAAATGTGTATTCTGCTGGAAATGAAAGTACTAGTTATTTATGAAATTTGAAAATAATATTTTAAATAAGAGTTACTTTTACAATCTTCCCAGATATATTTTTTATGGTACAGTGCAATTGTTCTCTAACCTGGAGGTATTTTCTTGGCATTAGCGGTTTGGTGACAGTGCACCAAACATCAAAGCTAATAAAGTAGTGGAGTGCGGGGGTCACAGGTGTACCGCACCATGCCCATTTCCAGGTTTACCATGGGCTGGCAGAGTCAGGTTTTATTTTTACAGTAAGTATGACGAGTCTCATAGATAGCTTCACTCTTTTCTTTACATTGGCTTACTGCTGTCCCATGCTTTTTGGTTTTCTGGCTCCCTTTCTGGAGCCCTCCAACCTTTTCTCTCTTTCTCTTCACTGAGTAGCTCTCCACCAGTTGTCTTGATTCCAAGTAATAGAGGGATCACGAACAGCTGTCTGCTTATACGGCACCATTTTGACTTTCATATGTTTTCAAACATGTATGCATTGTGTAATGTTTAAATCAAATTAAACATATTTATGTGCTCAGATATTATTTCTTCTAGCTTTTTGAAATACACAATGAATAAATTTTATCTACAGTTATCTTACTGAACTTAATCTAAATCTGCTTACTCTTTTCTGACAGTATTGGCCTTTTCCTATCTCTCCTTCCTCCATTCTCCCGAGCTGCTCTGGTTACTACTATTTACCCTCTAATGATAAGTAATCAACATTTACAGATTCCGTGTGTGAATAAGGTCATGTAGTACTTTATGTGTCTTTTTATGTTTAGCTTCTTTCTTTTTTTAATAAATTGAGTTTATTGGTACATTTTAGGAATACATTATGATCACATTCATCGTTAAGAATTTATAGCTATACATTATAACATATCTTGATTCTTTTTTTTTTTTTTGAGACAAGTTCTCGCTTTGTAGTTCAGGCTCACCCTCAGCTCACTATGTAGCCCAGGTGTGAGCCACCACACCCAGCACTGTGGTATGTAGTACTGATTGCAGCTGGGTGTGAGTCACTACACCTGGTATTGTTGTATGTGGTTATCAGATGGAACCAGGGACCTTGCACTTGCTAGGCAGGTGCCAGAACTACTGAACTAAATCTCCAGTCCTTGATTCTTATTTTTTTTTCCCCATCTCTCTGGTCTCCCTTCAACTCCCTACTCCCATATACATAAGCTTTATTTCCATTTTTTTTTCCTTTTTACCATCAAACTTTTTCTTTCCCTTTGTTTTCCTCTGCATCCCCAGTTTCCCTTTCTCTTCCTATTTCACAATGCCTATTATATATTTTGAACCTCATTTATACCTTAATTTAGTACAATTATCTCCACCCACATTGCTGAAAATAACAGATGTCACTTTTTTCACAGCTGATTCATATTCCATTTATGTATATGTACATTTCTTTATCCTTTAATCAACTGATAGACACTGATGATTTTTCTTTTCTTGGAAATTCTGAATATTATTGCAGTGAATATGAAAGTACAAGTGCTTCTTTCATGTAGTTGATAAATTTTCTTTTGATATTTACCTAATAATGAAATTGTTAGATAATATAATTCTACCTTCAGGTTTATGAGAATCTCTATATTGTTTCCACAGTGTATTATACATTACCCCAACAATGTTCAAGTGTCCCCTTGTTTGCACATTTTCAATAGTACTTTTTATCTTTTTTATAAGATCTCATCTTTCCATAACAGAGATAGCTCATTGTGTTTTTCATTTACATTTCTTTGCTAACTAGTGATGGTGGGAATTTTTAAGCTTTGTGTATTCACATGTTTTCTTTTGAGCAATGTCTATTTAATTCTATTTTTAATTTTAAAATTGGAGGTTTGATCATTGACTTTTTAGAATTCCTTATATGTTCTGCATATAAGCCTTTCATCAGAGGTATAGTATGAAAATATCTTCTTCCATTTTTTTTTGTTTTTCCCTTTGATAATTGCTTTAGTTTGATGTAATCCCACTTGTCATTTTTGCTTTGTTTCCTGCAATTGTAGTGTCTTCTCCAAAAATCCTTACCAATTCTAAAGTCTTGAAGTACATCTCATAAACTCTTTGTCTACAAGTTTTATAGTTTCAAGTCTTAAATGTAAAGTTTTGATCCATTTTGAACTGATTTATTTGTTTTTTGGTACAAGGAACCAAACTTGAGACCTTGTGCTTACCAGGCAGGTGCTACACCACTGAGCTACATCCTTGGCCCCTTGAATTGATTTTTTGGTAACTAATGAAAGAAAGTATCTTGTTTCTTGTAGATATCCAGTTTTTTGTTTGTTTGTTTTTTGAGACAGGGTCTCACTTTGCAGTTTAGGCTGGCTCTGAGCTCACTATGTAGCCCAGGCAAGCCTCGAACTCAGCAATTTTCTTGTCTCTGCCTCCCGAGTGCTGGGATTACAGGTGTGAGCCACCACGCCCGACGTAGATATCCAGTTTTGCTAGCACCCTTTATTGAAAGGATTATTTTTTCTACACTGCATATTCTTTGCATCTTTATAAAAAAATTGGTTGGCTTCTTTTAAATCATGGGTTTAATTCTAGATTCTCTATTATCTTCTATTGGTCCATGTGTCTTTTTTAAAGCAGAAATTCTTTTTTCTTGTTTTTTTGGGTACAGGGTCTGGCTTTGTAGTTCAGGCTACACTGTGCTCACTGTGTAGCCCAGACAAACTTCAAACTCAGCAATCCTCCTGCGTCTTCCTCTGGAGTGCTAGGATTACAGGTATGAGCCACCACACTGGACACTGTGGTATGTGGTACTGTGGTGGGTGTGAGTCACCATACCCCATTTGTTGTATGTGGTTACCAGGGATCAAACCAGGGAATTGCATTTGCTAGGCAGGTACCAGAACCACTGAGCTAAATTTCTGGCCCTGTTGTATCACTTTTGATACTATAGACATTTTAAGAATATTGATTCTTCTGACTCAAGAATATGGGTTGTCATTCCATTTTTTGATGTTCCCTTTAGCTTCTCTATTATTTGTTTTTATTACAGATATATTTCATCTATTTGGTTGTATTTATTCTTTTTTATTTTCATAGCTATTATGAATGGATTACTTCCCTGATTTTTATTGCAGGTAATTCATTATGGATGCATACCTGTGCTACTGATTCTTTCTTTTCTCTCTTTGATTTCATTAGTATGTGTTTGCAATGCATAATGATTACATTCACTGTAGGGAATGGGTACATACATATAACATACAAGGGGAAGAGCCACTGATTTTTGTATGTTGATTTTGTCTTCTAAAACTGTTCTAAATTTGTTCATTAATTATAATATTTTTCATGACCTCTTCAGGGTTATCTACAAATAAAATCATGTCACATACAATAACTATTTACCTGTTATTTTCCAATTCTAGTACCATTTATTTATTTCTTTTGCTTGTTTTGTTTTTCTGGCTGATCAACCTCTAGTACTATGGTGAACAAAGTTGGTAAAAGTGCTTATCCTTGTCAGGTTCCACTTCATAAAGAGCAATTTTACAGCTTTTCTTCATTGAGCATAATGTTAGCTATTGAGATTATTCTGTTCATATCCCTTCTTACTAATTTCTTCAGCATTTTTCATAAAAGATGTTGAATTTTATCATTTTTTTTCTGAATTCATTGAGATCATAGTTTGTCTTTAACTCCTTTGATGCACTGTATCAAATTTATTGATTTGTGAATGTGAAATTATCTTTGCAAACCTTTGTAGGGCAAATCTTATATGATCATAGTGAATAATATTTTAATCTATTTTTGAATTGTTTATCAATATTATGTAGAAGATTCTTGCATGTATGTTCATCAAAGCTATTGCTATTGTTTATAATTGTGTTCTTGTTAGTATTGGTATCAGTGGGTACTAACCTTATAGAATGTGTCTGGAAAAATTCTTTCCTCTTCTGTTTTTTGGAATAATTTAAAAATATTAGTTCTTGCTGGGTGTGGTGGCTCACAACTGTAATCTCAGCACTAGGGAGGCAGAGGCAGGAGGATTGCTGAGTTCGAGGCTTGCCTGGGCTACATAGTGAGCTCAGGGCCAGCCTGAACTACAAAGGGAGACCCTGTCTCAAAAAAAAAAAA
>PVIC010040425.1:0-16662 GCA_004025085.1 Thryonomys swinderianus
CTCCCTCTCTCTCTCTCTCTCTCTCTCTCTCTCTCTCTCTCTCTCTCTCTCTCTCTCTCTCTCTCTGAGACAGGGTCTCTCTGTGTAGTTCAGGCTGGCCTCGAACTTACTATGTAGCCCAGGCTAGCCTTGAACTCTCAGTGATCCTCCTGAATCAGCCTCCCCAGTTCTGGGATTACAGGAGTGTGCCACTATGTTTTGTAGTGACCTACTCTTTTTTTGTTTGTTTGTTTTTTGTTGTTGTTGTTGTTGTTTTTTTGGAGACAGGGTCTCGCTTTGTAGTTCAGGCTGGCCCTGAGCTCACTATGGTTGGTGCCCAGGCAAGCCGCCGAGAACTCAGCAATCCTCCTGTCTCTGCCTCCCGAGTGCTGGGATGACAGGCGTGAGCCACCACGTCCAGCATTGTGGTATGCGGTGTTGATTGTTGGTGGGCGTGTCTCCATGCCCAGCATTATATGTGGTTACCGGGGATCAAACTCAGGTCCTTGCGCTTGTGAGGCAGGTGCCGGAACCACTGAGCTAACCCTCCGGCCCTGTAGTGACCTACTCTTAAACATCAAGTAAAAATTTCTTCTGATTCCATAAAACTTCTTTTCTTGAATCACCTGTAGAAAGTCATAATTGCCCTAGTTATTCTCCTGATGCCACCCAAGTATTAATTTTAATAAGCTATTTTATTTATATTTTGTAATATAGATATATTATAGATATTTAAATTCTTTATGTGCAAAGTTCATTACATACTACATAGGACAGTATATTTGGTTGGCTCACGCTCATACATTGTTGGCGCAAGTTGATTAACTTTTGAAAGATTATGCTGCCTCTAAAAAATGTGTGGCTGAATATTGAAAACTGCAGCTCAGCTCCCATCTTTCCCTCATCCCCTGATAAGTACATTAACTTACTGGACCACTGGTTTTTGTCCTTAGTGAAGACTGATTAGCTATCTGTTTGTTCACTTAAAAGTGTTATGGTTCACAAAATACACACCTACATAAAGTTATAGAGTGAAGGAAAGTAAACATCTTTCACCATGTTCAATTGGCTGTCAGTACTGTAACGTGGTAGATTTACTTTTTTGTCTACTGTATGTGAAGTAAAAAAAGAAATTAAGACTTTTAGTAGTACTTTAAATGCCATTAAAATTGGACAGACCCTCATTCACTTGAGTAACTGACCTATTTTCACTAATATGCATATATTTGTTTCTGACACGCTTTTATTTAGGAATCAAGCATTTTTCTTTTAACTCTGGGCAAGCCCTTTTGAGAAAAGTACACAAATGAAAAGGCTAAGAAATTTCAGAATATTATTTCTTTCTCCAGAGTTGGCTTATGATTTATTATTCTGGGATTTCACTCTTACATTTTTTATTTCTCTTTACAAATGAAGTCACAGGGCTCTGGCAAGACTCTGACAATCAAAGCTGTTTAGAACTCACTTTAATGCCGAGCACCTGAGATGCTGAATTCTGTCTTCGTGTCCCCTACCCATGGCTACCATGGCAGGTTCTCTAAGCTCAGAACACTCCAGGCTTCTGTCCCCTCTGACAGTTACCAGGCAAGGGGATAGGGATTAGCTTTGGGGTGGACCTTTAAGATCTTTCCAGGGTTGAACTGCTTGGTGAGGTTACTAGATAGTTTTGGTATGTTTTGATAATTTTGATTAAAATTTGTTAGGGTTTTCTCACATGACCTTTAAGATTGAGGTGCAATCATTTTTACGTGAACTTTCTTGTTAAATATATTTAGGTCAATGCTTAGCATGTTATGCTGCTTAGTAAGACATGTTTTTCTCTTTCCAAACAATAGAATTGAGGAGGGGAGGGGGGAGGGGAGGGGTAGACAGGGATTTTAGAAGAGAAAAAACTGTGCCTAGATATAGCCAGGATTTGTGAACTGTCTTGGAGATGAGGCAGGTTTGAGTCAAGCATTCCTTCTTTCAACATAGGCTTTAGGCTACCCATGACATTTCAGGTACTGCTATATGATGAGAATATAAAGTATTAATAACCAAAACAACCAGAAAATTTTACCATCCAGTGAGACAGACAGGATTCAACACATAATTGTATGAACACTAATTATGTTGAAATAAGCTAACTATCCAAAAGAAAAATGGTGAAATGACTTATATGTTCTTTGATTTAATAGTCTATAATCATTAAAATAATTACAGAGAATTATTATGTGGTTATAGTACTGAAGATTTAAAAAGCATGATATAAAAATATATTTTTCCAAATTTACCAAAACAAATCCATGTTTATCTGTGCACAGGAAAGTGAATTACATGCCACACTGAACAGTGATTATTGCTGATGATGACATTATGGAACATAGCACATGTTCTCAGAAGACCAATGTGTTTTTTTCCATCAGGCAAGTAGATTTTTCCATTTTTTGTATTTACAATGAGATCTTTTGTTTCCTTTAAATTAGGAGCTAAAACATCCAACATGTTTCTCTTTGGATCTTTTCATTTGGGTATTAATGAAACAAGGACTAAGATTAAAGTTCCTGAGTATTTTCTTCATTGAGTGGGACAAATATAGCTCTGGTGAAATCCTCATAGTGGGGTAGTGAAAGATGTGATGGGTGCTCCTTCCCTTAAAGGGCCTAAGCAGGATTAAACTTTCTCAGCTATTTGATTTGTTTTTATTTTTGTCTGCCATTTTGGAAGATTAAAGCTTGTGTCCAAAGGGGTACTTCCCAAAATGCTTCAAGGGATAAAGATAGCATTTGATTTACAAGCTACAAGTTTGATAAGTCTGTGCAGCTTATTAAACTCCATCATTTATCAAGCTCTGTATTATTCTGCATTAGTTCTCCTATTTCATAGTGATAGGTCTCACTTTCCATTATCTTAAACTCTGCAAGATCAGGATGATACCCACATAATCTCACTCAACTTTAATTATATTCATCTCTAAATGCATCAACACTGAGAGTTAAGGCTTCAACATGTGAGTTTGGGGGACACATCAACATTCACTCTATAACAGCAAAACTGCTCAGTCTCCCTCTCGTTCAACTCTCACTCCCATCCCAACCTAGTGTGGGCACAATTACTGGAAAACAGTCTGGGGTAGAGTGATATGCTCTTGCAGAGCTGTCCTGCTGCCCCATAAACTGTGAACACTACTGATAGACTCATTAGTCAGCTTTTCATTCCTAGAACAAAATGCCAAAACAACTTAAAGGTGGAGATGTTTAATGGGGCTCATGGTTTTACTCCATGGTCAGCTAGCTCCAGGGAAGAAGTGTTATGAAAGAGAACATAGTGGAGTAAAGCATCCTGGCTACTAGGAAGCAAAGAACCAGAGGAGAGGCTGAGAGAAAAGGGTGAGGAACCAGACATATTCCTATGACCCACCCAGATGCACCCGGAAGTGGGATTTACTAATTTCATAGGCATCTCTCAGACTGATCAACTAAAAAATGAAGATTAACTGTTAAATATAAAAGCACAACTGCCAGGCATGGTGGCTCATGCCTGTAATCCCAGAACTCGGGAGGCAGAGACAGGAGGATTGCTGAGTTTGAGGCTTGCCTAGGCTACATAGTGAACTCAGAGCTAGCCTGAACTACAAAGTGAGAGCCTGTCTCAAAAAAAAAAAAAAAAAAAGCACAACTAACAAAGGGACCCTGAATTTTTAAAAAAACTCAGAGGCCTCAAACAGCCTCTTTGCTGACAATGTCATGTCACAAAAGATAAATAGCTTGAGATTCAGGAGACCCAGCTTTTAGCTGAGCTCTGTTCCTAAGAATTCCCAAAGGACCATGAGTAATCTTTGCCTCTACTTCCTATGGTGACCTGTCTTATCCTTCACATCCTGGCATATTCTGAGCATACATGTTTTACTAGGGTTTGTCTTAGTATTTCTGTTTTTTGAATCATAACTGATGGAGGGGTGTGTGTGTGTGTGTGTGTGTGTGTGTGTGTGTGTGTGTGTGTGTGGCAACAACATCCTATTGCTTCTTATTTGATCCCTGTTGTCTCCAAATTGAGTTAGAAATACTTTGTAGTAAGGATCTCTGAAAAAAATGAACACAATTTCCATAGTAACTCACCGGTATATAATCTTTCCAAACAATAAAATTGAGAGAGAGAGAGAGAGAGAGAAAGAGAGAGAGAGGGAGGGAGGGAGAGAGAGAGAAAGATATTAGGAATTCAATCCATCTAACTGTCAATAATGGGAAAGTTACTGATTGAAGATGAGCTCAATTCCATTTTGAAGAACTCTTCTTTCCCAACTACTCTCCATAGATGTGACCTAAAAAAACTTCACCAGCCAAATTTTGCTTGGGAGGGTAGATGTGGTACAATTTCCCTCTCTTGGCCTTGAAGAGAAATGACCTGGCTAGGAAGTTAAAATAAGCAAATTCTCTAATATAGCCATTAGTATTCCAAGGTCAGAACATAACTTTTCAAGCTTTCCTGTTTGTTCTATGATGTTTTTAGGTTTCGTGGTAATGTTTTAAGTTGGTGGTAGCCTAATCTGCTAGCTTAGCTTCACCTGGATTTCCAAACACTGTAATAAATGTTATTTCTATGTGAAATGTGTGGCTGCCCAAAAACTTATAAACAAATTCATAGAAGGTGATTCTTTTCTAATTTAGGGTTAAGTGAGAATCTGGTAAAAATTTTTAAAGTCATTATATTATATTGGGTTTTACTTTGAGTCATGTGCCTCTCTTACCTGAATTTCTCCCTACATCAAGTGTGATCTTCAAAACTGTTACATGTGATACATGGAATAAGCTTACCAGAGTCTCTGACTGACTGTGTTCATTGCTTCAATGTTCTTGGGGTTAGTAATTGCCCTCTACTGTATGAAACCTTTTGCATAAATTAGGATCTCACATCTTTCCTTCTGTGAGTTCGCCTTTTTAAAATACTTCTGGCTGTCAAAGAATACATTTTGAGGTTGGCAGAATACCTGGAAGGTTGAGAAACCTTTGGAAGAAGAGAACTCCAAACAGAAAAATTACAAATTATAACTGCAACTACACATATACAAATAATCAACAAACTTTTGAACTACACATAGAGAAGAGAGAGGGAATCAGTATAAAAACAGAAGTTGGAAGCTAACTGAACCAAATAAGAAATCCAGTGGTTCCACCTATAAGGTAAGGGGTTGAAGTACTAGTTCAGCCAAGTTAATTCATGGTTAGAAAAATAACAACAGTCTTTAGAAGAATACAACAGAATCTGGATTATCTAGAGCTGTAATTCAGTTTTTTTAACTTGTGAGATATGCAAAAAGAAAAAACAGGAAAATATGATGCATACATAGATCAAAAAGCAGGCAGTAAAAACTAATCTCAAGATTTTCAAGTTATCACAATTAACAGACAAACTTTGAAAGCAGCTATTACAAATTTGCTCATGAGAAGAAAAATACTATTGTGATAAATGGAAAAATATAGAATTCAGTAGAGAAATAAAAATATAAAACAAAACAGACACAGAGTGTCAGATTTTTTATATAAAAAGTTCTGGGGACTTTTACACGATATAGGAACCATGTAAGTGGCCGTAGAAGGGAGTGTGGGGCAGTGGAGGAAACACGGTAGGAGCCCACATGCACATAGTGTGCACTAACCATGCACCATGGTAAGAAGTGCAAGAGACAATGTCAAGGACAATGAGCAGGGGACAGTGTGGAGCACAGTTTATGAGTAATACAGGGCACAAGTTGGGTAAAAGTGTAGGGAAAGTGTGGGGTCTGGGTGGCAGACAGTATAAAAATGGTGTGAAGGTTAGTGTAGTATTCAATCACTCTATCTAGAATCCCCAGTGCTGCCCTGAGTGGGTGTGATGAAAGCAGGCAGCCTTGTCTTGTTCTTGACAGTAAGACAAGATATACTTATCCTACCTTCAACCAGTCTCCTTCATACTGATCGCCACTGCACAGTATCTAGGACAGCACTACACTTTGGAATTAGATTTTCCAGGTTCGTGACTCACACTGCTTCACGTGACATCTCTGTAAGGGTGCAGTTACACTCTCTTTTCTTGGACCCCCTCATCTTTAAAATAAGAATGGGCGGGCTGGAGGGTTAGCTCAGTGGTTCAGGCGCCTGCCTCGCAAGTGCAAGGTCCTGAGTTCAATCCCGGAAGCCACATACAATGCTGGGCGTGGTGACTCACGCCCACCAACAATCAATACCACATAACACAGTGCCGGGTGTGGTGGCTTACGCCTGTAATCCCAGCACTCGGGAAGGCAGAGACAGGAGGATTGCTGAGTTCGAGGCTTGCCTGGGCTACATAGTGAATTCAGAGCCAGACTGAACTACAAAACGAGACCCTGTCTCAAAAAAAAAAAAAAAAAAAAAGAATGGGCATAACAATAATGAGAACCTGTAGATGTAAATGAGTTCTAGGATGTATGACAGATTTTGTAAAATAGGAAATATTCAAAGAGAATGTGGTTGGGGAACATAATGGGAAAGAATAAATATGATGTGGAAAGAAAAAGAAATAGCATGCATACAAAGGGTAGAGGATTGTAAGTGGGTAGTGATATGGGTAAAAATGAGAATTAACTTCTGTCATATATTGGTACAAATTCACCAATGTTGAGTGTGATTGTGAACGGTATATAAAATGTACCAATAAAGAATTCAACTAAAGGGCCGGAGGGTTAGCTCAGTGGTTCCGGCGCCTGCCTTGCAAGCACAAGGTCCTGAGTTCGATCCCCGGTAACCATATATAATGCTGGGCGTGGAGACACGCCCACCAACAATCAACACCGCATACCACAGTGCCAGAAGTGGTGGCTCACGCCTGTCATCCCAGCACTTGGGAGGCAGAGACAGGAGGATTGCTGAGTTCACGGCGGCTTGCCTGGGCACCATAGTGAGCTCAGGGCCAGCCTGAACTACAACTAAAAAACTATTTACCTCAAAGTTTTGTCATGTCTCACAATAGTCAACACGTGTTAATAAATATTCAGGAGAGTACATGGCAAAAATAAGTTCCATACAAATACAGGCATGTACTATACTACACACATAGTAAATGTTTCATGTATTTTTTGAGCTAGCAATAAATATTTTAAGAATACAGGTAATTTCCTTCCACCATTTTTATCAAATTCATGGGAACTGTTTGAGAGAGAAAATTCTAGGTGTAACTAAATATTTGTGAGCAAATGTTTTAGAAGTTATAAAATTATCAGCCTCAAATCATACAGTTTTTGTGTTGAGTCTATTCTCTATTTTGTGTCCTAGAGCACAAATGATTGCCTTGTTTGGAGAATACTTACTTTCCATGTGATTTGATATTATTGTTATAGTACTCAATAATTGTTGATTACATATGAGCATTGTGCTGGAGCAGAGGTGGAGATATTGAATGTCTGGGAAACAGAAGTGAGTAAAATACTGTCTCTTAGTAGAGTTTTTATATCTATGTGTACATGTTTCTTATATGTCTATTTTACCAAAGTGTTGGAGAAAATTAAATCTCAAATATTTTCTTTTTTCCAAAGAGAAAGGGAAATAAACTTTAAAATTTTAAATAAACCATATTTTCAGTAATCTTATCTATGTAATAATGCGTTGATAAATTGTTATCCTCTATTTAGTCTGAGGGGACAAAAAATGTTGACTTTTACCTTAGGGAGAATCCCAGTTTTAAAGAAATTCTATTTTGGTCAATTTTTCCTCTGAGACCCACAAGGGATGTGTGACAGGTATCAACTATTCCCTGATATCTGGTCTCTGTCTCCCTTCTGGGCCACAATCTGGGGGACTGTGCTTTCCTGACTGCATGAAGTTAGATGTGTTCCCATAAGTAGTGTTGATCAGGGAGTGAGATTCTGTCTTGAAATTTTATAAAGTGACAGTGGGAGACCAGCCAGATCTGTTGTTCCCTGTGAAGCAAATATAGAAATCAATATACGCTGTGATGAATGTTCTTTCAACTGAGTCCTTGAGTAACTACTGATCAGACACCTTCCCTCCTTCTATTTGCTCTCATGCTGAACACAAAATGCCAGTGAAAAATAAACCTTTCCTGTTTTTGTCACTGAGATTTGAGGACTCAAATGGCTCCCCACAGTGTAACCTCTCCTCTCCTTCATGACACACTTAGCAACTTTGGCTTTTCCTGGAACTAGCTTCCCTGAAGAATAAAACAGCCTCCCAAATATCCAGCCTCTCTATTATGACAAATTCCCATAGTTCTGTCATTTCAATGCACAGTGGAACTTTCTTTTCAAACAGAAGGACGATATTGTAGGCCAGATACATAAAATGCCGAGAGGATAAATTCCTTCTGTGATTTCTAAAGACTGTGTGTATTTAGTGCCAAAAATCCTGATGACAAATGCAAACTTCAGTCAAACATCCATGTGTTCTCAAATAGAATCTGGATGCTTGATATAAAAAAAAAAGCATCTAGCTGACTGCTGGGATTGGAAACTTTTCATTGGATACTTAGCATTGTCCTCAAAACAGCCTAAAGTTAAAGAGTCAGTATGAATTTGGACATAGAAATCTCTATTTGGTGAAGTGGACCAAAGAAAGACTTACATATTAACAGACTAGATGTTCTGTTAAATATTTTGTAGCTCTAGAAGGAGAGAACATTTTTGCTGTCCCTCAAAAATAGCCCTTTAGAATCCACTATTAGAACTGACTCTTTTCCTTTTGAAATAAAAATATTCTCTTTTAAAACTCAAATATGCATAGGGGAGGCCACAGTATTTTGCATTATATTTGGGGTTGGGAAAAACAAGGTTCTCCACTCTGAAATATAGTGACTTTGTACCCAAAAGGCCTCCCCTCCACATTCATAATTTTTTTCTCTCCCATAGAGATGTAAGTTTCCACTGAAGCTCTGTTTCAGAGGAAAAAAAAAATCCAATCTTTGTGAACTTTCATTAACCAAAAAAGATTAACCACCACAGAATGAAAGTACTGAATGTGACTGTGCCCTGGACACTCTGCTTGTACAGTTTTCATCTGTTCTGAGGACATGAGGTCACCTAAGAGACTTTAGAGAGGACGACTGCTTTTATTCATGTTCATGCCTCCCTCACTTCTTCCTCTCTGTGACTTGGGAAGGTATTTAAATCTTAATCACCTGGCTTTCTGGGGATACATAACACTATTATAGGTAAAAAAAAAAAAAAAAAGCCAGCTAGACATATGTAGGCAGATAGATAGGACTGGCCCTTAAAAGAAAACCAAAAAACCAACTTGGAGGTTACTGCTGCCAGAGAAAAGCTACCCCACCCATATAAGATAAATAGCTCATTGAAATTCCAAACAGGCAGCCATCAGATATTCTAAAGAAGAAGCCGACCTCCTGGGGTGAAGGGCTGAGCCTTTAACCCACCTCCCCAGAAAAGAGTCAAAGTCAAAATTCCTGTCTGATTGTTAATTCCCCTCTGTACTCTTTGGTTAATTGTAACCCGTCCACTTTTGTGAATCTTATTGGTAGCCCCCTATTTCAGACCCACCTCACCTCGTGGCTTTGCTCCATAAAAGCCCTCTAAAAAGTGAGGTGGGGGGGCTACCCATTTTCCAGGCCCCCTTCTGTCTCTCTTAAGGCAGAAGCTTTCTCTCTCAATAAAATTTTCCTACTCAAACCTCCATCATTCCTAAAATTCATTCCTCGATTTTTAGAGAACACGAACTCGCGTTTCAGGTGGGGAGTTAGGCCTTAACTCTCCTGCGTCAATACTCTGTGTGGGTCTCCTGGGTTATGATTTTTCTCATGCATGCTAATAAATTTATGTATTTTTCTTCCAAGTTTATCTGTTTATCGTCAGTTCATCCCAACTAACTTTTACAGGGAAAAAGTCTTTTCATTTTCCCTTTCCAAAAGGAAAGTTTTCACTTTGTTCTTTATTATATATTTGCACATTGCTGAAGAAAGGAATGGCTAGGTGTTCAGGTAAGATAGGGTAGGTTATACAATAGAAAACATGATAATTAAAAAAAAGAGGATTGTAAAAGCAATTTCAGAGGGGAAACAGTGCGTTGGTTCTAGTAAAAAAAAAGAATCATATCTCTTTTCTTCTGTATACAAATTGAAAAGTATTTCTTTTCTCAAAATGAAATTTTAATTAAAAGTATGCAAATGATTCTACAGTTTCAGACCCTAAACACATACAGCTTTTTGCCTGATCAAAGTGTCAATATTTATCTTATGAATAAGAAAGTGATCAACATTACTTTTAGAAAAAAATTTTCAAATGTTTATCTGTTCTTATTTTTGATGTTAAATAATATGTTAGTGCTGGCCAATACTTTTAATGTTGCAAAATTACTTTCCCATGGACTGTTAAGTTTAGAAAGACATTGATAATAATCATGGCTCCATTTTTGTATCCCAAATAGGGAATCTCAGGCTGCTGGGAACTGTCTTTCTTGTGTTTGCCTGAGGACATCTACTTTTGTTCTAGGAAATGCTGCTTCATTGCTGTTGGCCTCACCAGAGGATCACAAAGTACTTCAAGGTCATGTAGAGTGTCCTCTGGAAGCGAGAGGAGGAAACCCAATTTCCTGCTAGAATCAGTGAAGTTTCTGGTACAAAAGGTCACTATGGACTACAACCTCTTATTTGGCTCTGGAGCTCTTGGAGGGAATTAGGCCAAGCAGACATGGGTGTGGAACAGGATTTGATTCCATGCTGATGAATAATAATGACTTACAGCTCATAGATTTTTATCTCATGGAAGCATAAAGGATTTTAAATCCCCACCCTCTTATCAACCACTATACAGCTAATTGGAGCTTAAAACACAGGCATTGTTCTTTTGTTTCCATTGTGCCTTAGGAGGGATACTAAACATACAATAGGAATATATAGATGAATGGAGATTTCATTTCAGCTCACCTGACTGCAATCAAATTCTTGTGGCTTAGCCTAGGGGCCTTCCATTCATTGTAAATGAATGTCCAGAATGATCACTTTATATTGTATTTCTCAGTATAATTAATCTCATCCTTAGTAAATACTAAAGGTCTCAAATTCTTATTCCTCCTTTTTCTACCACTGAGCTTGCTATTGCGGTTGTTTCTTCTTTTGAAATTAGCTACTGCTGCCTACTGAGGTAACTTGGTAATAAACATATTACTATCACAAGTAAGCATTGCTTTTTGTAATCAACATAACCATCAACTCCTGCTTATGTCATGAGTGTCCTGTTATTTCTGGCATCCAAACTTCAGTGGTTCAGAGACTTGTGTGATCATTTGATTTTGTGCGGACACTGGGAAAGGCAGTCTTTCTTGAGCTTCTTGAGTTTCTCCATAGCTTGATTGTGCCAACATCGAAAGGCCTTGTGATCCAAGCCATTTCCCACAGGGATCTATCCATGAGATAAACCGTGGTATGAAGTAATGTGGCCATCTCAGACAAAGAATAGAGTAGTTTGCTACTTTCTGGGAAACCAGGAGATCCCCCAAACTGCTCCTCTTTGCTGTCCTATAAATAAATTCTTCTGTTTCTAACCCAGGCTCTAATGTCTTCTGTGAAGCATCTGAAAAATTGTTCTGTTACAGTTAAGCATGACAGAATAATATCTAGACCCAACAGTCTATGCTACCTGGAAAATACAGCCTGACAGAGTACAAGCACATTGAGATTAGAAGTATAAATATTCTTTGCATTTTCATTGGTAAACATAAAATAAATATTCAGTTATGGCAATGAGATCAACTTATATACCATGATGGGGTGACATTTTTATATCAAGACAAGAAGAACACACCAACTTACAGTCATAATATAGTGAAATGCCACCTCTTGCTCACTCCTTACTCATCCTAAATTGTGAAGTGGATGATTTCATGTTGAAAACAGGTTTTTCTACAGAAGACAGATGTAATGAATTAGATGGCAATGAAGAAACACAGAGAATGTTGCAGACATGGTTACTGCACCCTTCTGTCCCCATCCTAGTGACAAATAACTTCAGGCTGAGCAATCATTTTCCATGAAGAAGAATAGTTCAGTTTGAGGGAGAAGTAAGGAGACCTTTACTTCTCTACATCTTAGGACAAAACAAAATATTCCTCTCCTTCTTTAGTATTTATTGAAAATCAAGTGGAATTTTAAAAACTAAAATCTCTCTTGTGCCTTTCAAAGGAGCCAATGAATTGCAAAAATTCTCTGTGTAATAAATTGCTTTACCTTTTTGAAGGATGAAACATTTCTCAACCAAGGTCAAGCCTACCAGGCGCTGCTCTCAGTCAGTAACTGAGTGAGTGTGTCAGAAGTCATAAGGCAGGCCCGTTCCTGGAACACGTGGCTCTCTTCCAAGGGGTGACTTTGGAAGATTCTTCAGTAGATTCTTCAGGAGATTCTTCAGTAGCCTGTGCCAGTTTTCTATAAGTGTGCTTGTAACATCTAGGATGTTTCCACTGATTCCATTTTCTTCCTTCTGTTCATCTGGAAGTAGACCTGTGTGGTGACCCAGTCCCTCTGGTAGTTTTTCCAGTTCTCTCTTCTTTTCCTCTTGCAAGTATTAGTTCTAAAAGAACCTCTAGCATTTTTATGTATGATTTTGTTGGACCTTGTCTAATGCCATCTACTTAGAAATTGCCAATATAATTTGTTGGAACTTTGGAAATTCTTAGAGAAGTTATAGAAAAGAATATTTCTATCTGCTATCCTGGATTAAGTAGCTAGCCATGGAGAGGGATGGGGCAGGAAAGTGTGGGTAATTTAGAAGGGTAGATTTGATTGTTTGGGGTGGAGGTTGAATGGACTTGGACACTCAAAATCAGCCCACGAGTTTCCTGGGCTTTAGGTATGAAATTTATTTTCAGTCTCTTTCTCTGTGATGTGGGTGTAATCTTCCTTGGGTAATGAAATTTCAGTCAGAAGATTGAAGCAATTGTGTGCTGCTTGTTGACATACCCTGTCTCTGATAGATGAATAAACTTCAGAGAAAAGCCTCTCATTATACTTCGATGAGGAGAATAAAAGAAGGTCAGAGAGACCTTGCTTCTAAAGCAGATTCTTAGAAGTTCCAATTTCCTGTAGCTCAAAGTGTTCAGTAGGTTGAAACATCATACTCTGGCATAGTGTTCTCTGAGCCCCAAGATCTACTGTTATTGTGTGAGAGTGAAACTTGTGAATGCTGCCCAACTTTATTAGCCTCCAGTCCCTGGCAGCATCTGTGTATCAAATAGCACTTGGAAATACAGAAGCCTAATAAAGAATGTACTTGCTTGAATGCAATAGTATCTCAAATGATCATTTTATGACATTGTGAAAGTATCACGTAAAAACATTGGCATTTTTCTTAAAATATCATCATATAACTTGCTATAAAAGGATTCAACTGTATAGTTACCAGCTAGTATAGAATTATTGAAATTGGTGAATCTTCAAACTAATAGTTGAGTTTTGAATTTTATGAGGAACTTTTTGGTGACAATGTGAAAAAAGGCTGAATACAGGTCCCTGCTATATCTTCTCTAGATCTACAAATATAAAAGCTGTCTGATGGGTTATAAAATTTTATTATATGTAATAATATATGTTTTGAACTTGCTTTTGAAGTCATTGCATTAGAAACTATATTCTCAAGGGAATATGTAATGTTTTATATAAAAAGTTTGGCAGGTTTCCATGCCCCGTGGATCAAGAGGTTCAATCAATAATTCTGAGGCTTCACTTTGGACCATCTCTCTGTACCTATGATACTCTGTATAATTATTTCTTTTAGTATTTTGTATCTCAATAATCCATAAAATTTCAGTGGGGTTTACAACTGTCATGAGTAGACAGATAAGATATATCTAATATTTATCCTGCTTATAGATCCCCTTAAATATCATTCTTTTTCTCTTACTTCTGGGGGTTGAGAAGAAATTGACTTTCTGTGGATTCTTTCTCATCTAAATTCCTTTTTTAATTCTCTTTATTCAGTTTGAAGGATTTTATAAGGTATGGGAAAACAGTTTGTTGTAGATAACAGGAAATATAAGTTTTACCTGATTGAAATTTTCATTACTAAGATGCCAGAATCATTGTAATTTTTTTCTCTTCTTCCTAATTAGTCTCTGAAATTCAGGTCAAACTTTGATGCCTAATTGGGTGGAGGTCAATTTGTGTTTTTAGAACTTTCTCGTAATACTCCACATATCATTTTGCCATCTATGTTGAGATATAATCTTCAAAAGTAAAAATATAATTCATACCATGTACCATAATTAACTCAAAAGAGGTCAACAATAGATATATAAGAGCTAAATTTAGAAAACAGAAGAAAAATAAATCTTCATGCCATTAGATTTTAACAATGAACTCAGTTATGACACCAAAATCATAAGAAAAAAAACAAAAATAGATAAATTTATCTTCATCATATATAACAACTGTGTATCAAAGGACATTATTAAAAATGAAGAGATAACTTACAGTGTGGAAGAATATACTTCTAAGTTACATATCTAATAAGGGATTAACATCTTTGAATATATAAAGAAAATTTGAAATTCCTTAAAACAGTACCATAATTCACAATAGGCAAAACTATGAATATGAGTAATAATTCTCCTAAGAATATGTATACATGAATTTAAAAACACATGAAAAAATACTCAACAACACTAGTCATCTAGTCAAAGAAATGCTAATCAAAACCATACTGAAGGAATTGAGGATGGTAGCTCAGTGGTGCCATCTGCCTGGCAAGTGCAGGGTCTTGAGTTCAATACCCAGTTTGGCAAAAGAAAAAAAACAACCAAACAAACAAAACATACTGAAGTACCAATTCACAATGACAAGTATTGAGAGCATGTGAAGAAACTAGAACACTCTTATATTGCTGGTGGAAATGTAAATGCAATATGGTGTAGAGCTTTGGTGAAAGAGTTTGAGACTCTTCAAATAGACAACCACAGAATTACCTTAAGATATCCATGTGCTCTACTCTTAGGTACATATCTAAAAGAATTAAAAATAGGAATTCAAATAGGTACTTATATGTTCATGGCCACTTACAATAGCCAAGAGATGAAAAACATCTCATATTTCTATTAACAAATGAATGGATAAACAATATGTATATGTATATACAGTAGAATAATATGTATAAAAATCAATAAAATTCTGATACCTGTTACAACATGGATTCAATCTCAAATATACCATGATAGGTTAAATAAGGCAGATAAAATAGACAAATATCCAGGTGTGGGGATTACACCTGTAATTTCAGCATCTGGAGAGGCTGAAGCTGGAGGATCTTAAATTCAATTTGGCCTTGTTAAAAAAAAATGACAAGTACTGTATGAACTCACTAATACGAAATATCCAAAAGAAGTACATTTATTGAAATAGAAAGTAGATTAGAATTCATCAAGAGCTGTGGGGAAGGAAGAATGGAGAGTTAGTATTTCCCTATGGTCATAGAATCTCTGTTTGACATAGTAAAAACTTTTGGACATAGATAGGTATGGTTGCCCAATAGTCAAACATAATCAATGCTCTTGTATTAGACACTTAAAATTATTGGCAGCTATTTTTATTAGCTTACAAAACATATAAAAGTCACATATACATACACACACATTTTATATATATACATATATGTGTGTGTATGTATATATATATATATATATATATGCCTGTATTAGATTCTAAACTTTGTTAACAAATCAATATTTATTTTTAAAAATAGCTCTCAAAAAGACAATCTCTGGATCACTTTATTCCTTTTTTTTCTTTGATAGGATCTCTTGACACTTTTAAATAACTATTTTGTACTTAGATAACCACCTGTACTTGGACTAAAATTTTATACTTCAGTAATACCTCTCTTCAGGGAAAATTAAAATGTTTGGCTTTTTCTGTATCTGTTTGTCTTGGAACTTTATCTGGGGAGAGAAAGGATTGTGTTGGAAATGGGAGAAATAATAAGAATCATTTTTAGCTAAATTTTCATATCAGTTGATGTGGTGGTTCCTTGACTGTACTTCTTGATGATAACAAACCATATCTGTGATTTGGAATAACACTCATAAACACATTAGGTAAAAGTGCAGATGTACATGATTACATAGAGTCCTCACCAATATAAAGTAGAATACTAGAGTTTAGATAGATGATAGATATATATAGATGATAGATAATTAGATGATAGATTAGATAGATGATAGATAGATGATAGATGATAGATAGATAGATAGATAGATAGATAGATAGATAGATAGATAGATAGACAGACAGACAGAGTATCACAGTACCAGATAGACTCACAGGATTGGACTCCTGGTAAAGACTTCAAAAGAGGAGCCAGAGATTTAGCTCAGTGGTTCTGTCACCTGCTTTGCAAGCACAAGGTCCTAATATTATAGGTAGAAAAGCCAGCTAGACATATGTAGGCAGATAGATAGGACTGGCCCTTAAAAGAAAACCAAAAAACCAACTTGGAGGTTACTGCTGCTGGGGAGAAAAGCTACCCCACCCATATAAGATAAATAGCTCATTGAAATTCCAAACAAGGAGCCATCAGATATTCTAAAGAAGGCTCCAACCTCCTGGGGTAAAAGGCTGATACCTTAACCCACCTCCCCAGAAAAGAGTTAGAGTCAAAATTCCTGTTTGATTGTTATAACCTGTCTACCTTTTAAAAAATCTCATTGGTGGCCCCCACTTTTGAACCCACCCCACCTC
>PVIC010040426.1:0-16657 GCA_004025085.1 Thryonomys swinderianus
CAGAACTGCTTTCATTGTGTCCCATAAATTCCTGTATGTTGTGCTGGGGTTGTCATTTAGTTGTAGAAACTGTTTAATTTCTTCTTTAATTTCTTTTGTGGCCCATTGATTGGTTAACAGAGTGTTGTTCAATTTCCATGTGTTTGTGAGGATCTTGGAGTTTCTTCTGCTATTGAGCTCCAGTTTCAAGGCACTATGGTCTGATAGTATGCAGGGGATAACTTTGATTCCATTGCATTTACCTAAACTTGTTTTATGGACTAGGATGTGATCTATTTTGGAGAATGATCCATGAGCAGCTCAGAAGAAGGTATATTCTCGCTTTGTAGGGTGAAAAATTCTGTAGACATTTAATAAGTCCATTTGCTCAAAAGTTTGATTTAGCTCAAATATTTCCTTATTGATTCTTTGTCCAGTTGATCTGTGAATTTGTGACAGTGGAGTATTCAAGTCCCCCCACTACTATTGTATTCATGGTTAACTGGCTTTTCATGTCCAGTAATGTTTGTTTTATATAGTTGGGTGCATTAGAGTTCAGTGCATAAATATTTATGATTGTTATTTCTTTCTCTTGAATAGTTCCTTGTACGAGGATATAGTTACCTTCTTTATCTCTTTTAATCAGTTTGGGTTTGAAATCTATTTTATCTGCAAACAAGATAGCCACTCCTGCTTTTTTGCAGTTTACTGTGGCATGGAGGATTGTTTTCCAACCTTTTATTTTCAGTCTATGGGTTTCCTTCTGAATTAGGTGTACTTCCTGTATGTAGCAGATTGTAGGATCTTGCTTCTTGATCCAATCTTCTAGTCTGTGTCTTTTAATTGACCCATTGACGCTATTGACCTTAATGCTTATGACTGATACGGACATATTCAGAGCTGCCATGTTTCCCTATTCTTGGTTTTTTTCCTTCCTTGCTTTTCCCCTTTTCTATTTAGTTTCTTGTTTGCCCCAATGAATTCACTCTCCTGGGTCTCATGGGTCTGGAATTTTCTGTGTTTTTTTCCAAGATATTCTTTAGAGTGTTTTGGAGTGCAGGTTTTGTATTTGTGAAGTTTTTCAAGTGCTCTTTGTCATGGAAGTATCTTATTTCCCCATCTATTCTGAAAGATAGTTTTGCAGGTTACAGCAGTCTAGGTTGGAGGTTGTTTTAGTGCAATGCTTGAAATACTTCCCTCCAGGCTCTCCTTGTGTTGTTTGTGTTGAAAAGTCTGCTGTGATCCTAATGGGCTTCCCTTTGTAGGTGATTTTCTTCCTTTCTCTCACTGCTTTCAGTATTTCATTCTTTTGTTGTGCATCTGGAAACTTGATAATTATGTGTCTAGGTGTAGATATTTTTATGTCACGGTGTTTTGGAGTCTGATAGGCCTCATTTATCTGTATGTCTATTTCTTTTCCTGTGAAGTTGTCTGTTGTTATTTCTGACAATAGCTTTTTTATGTCTTTTACACTGTCTCCTGCTTCCTCAGTGACTCCAATCAGTCTTCTGTTATTTCTCTTTGAGTCATCTAGAAGCTGTTGAATTAATTTCTCATGGTCCCTTCCCCTTTTCCATAGATTATATCTTTCCTGCTCGCTGGCTGCTATGCTGTCCTCTAGGTCTGAGATTCGGTTCTCTGCTTCATTCATCGTACTTTGCAAGCTTTTGTTCTCCTTCATCATTCCCTGGATCTCTGCTTGAAGCTGTTTATAAGGTTCCATTGCTTCTGCTATCTTGGATTCTATCATCTCGCTGATCTCTTCTTTAAACATGTCTTTCACTGTAGACAGTATTCCTGTTTTGATCTCAGAGATGAGTACTGATTTCCATTTTACTAGATCTCCTTTAGTTACCATCTCAAAGAGTCCTGGTGCTTGAATTTCAGTTTGCCCTATTTCTCTTTTCTCTGAATTTCCCTGTGGTGGTGATCTTTGTGTCTGGTTTTTTGTATATTTTCTCATTTCTACTCTTTCTTTGTTACGAATGCTATTCTTTGTCTGATGACAGGGCAATGTTTGTTGCAGGTCTCTTTCTATTATCTGGGGCTCTTTGGATGTGGCACCTTCCTGGCATGTCCTCCTTGAATCTGCAATGACTCTTGAAAGTTCTCAGTTCTGACACATCATTGGAGATATTTGAGCAGAACTATCACATCATGTTTGTTACCATAATACAATGAATACCAATGTAAGTATTTAACACAGTAAATAAAATGAAAAGTTTTGTTAAATCCTATTCTGGAGACTTTGAGCTTAAGAGTTACCTCTGTGTCCCTATGCCAAAATTTAGAATTAATCAGCAATGTGTATACAACATGTAGATCATAAATTACCCGCTGAACCCTTTGGCAATAAGAAATCACTGGGGAATCAGGGAGGTAGGGGGACAGAAGGAGAGTGAAATAGGGTTAGCAGATTTATGAAGATCACCTATACTCTAGAACCTCATATATGCCAGCAGGTAATAGAGGACAAAAGGGTGTATATAAAACAATACCAACTGTATGCTGTAAAACCATTGGAGCCTTTGTACGCCTTCTTATAGTAGTATAAGAGAAGAAATTGGACAGCCTAAGAGTCTTTTACTTCTGGGTATTGCTTCTGACAAGAAGATAGGAGAGGGTGTGGGGTCAAGAGGTGAGTAGAGGGATCTAGGAGTAGATGGCAAAAGAGAAGCTAGATTCCCCCCATCTTTTTTTTTCTTGCCTTGTCTCTCAGCATGGCTGCAGTGTGGTGAGATGCAGGAAATGGCTCAAGCTCCTCTCAGACCTGGGTCCTCACAACACAGCTCCTGGATGGGGTTGGGGCTGGCCGGTGGACCTCAACCCTCATGGTGGGGATGGTGCCTGGGGTCTGTACCTGACTCCTCACTGCACAGATCCTGGGTGGAGTGGGCTGGTGGGCAGGCCTCAGTCCTCTGCCACCGCTGCTGCCCCGAACGAGTGGCACCTGGGGTAGCTGAATCGTCTGCGCCACCTTGGGGTGGAGTGGGCCCATGTGCAGGCCTCAGTCTTTCTCCACTGCTGCCACTGCCAGGGATGTAATGGAGCCCAGAGCAGCCGAGTTGTCTGTGCCACTCAGGGTGGAGAGGGCCAGTGTGCAGGCCTCAGTCCACCTCCACTGCTGCCACCACCAGGAACCTGTCATCTTTTTAAAATATAGTATTATTCTCACTTTGGGTTGTCTGATGATTCCTAGACACAAGTTCTATATTCTTGTCATAAATACTGTGTCTTACTTACTTTTCTCTTGCTGCTGAGTCAAAGTACACAGTATTCAAAGTTAAAAGTGGAAAGGTTTATTTGACTTACATCTCATAGAGGTTTCAGTCTGTAATTTGCTGGCTCTGAGGAAGGACGGCAGAGAGGTAACAGTTCATAGTGGTGGAAGACAGCAAAAGCAACAAGGGCCCTCAGCAGTCTCTTGTTATACCTTTACCTTATTTGGACTATTTGAAGCTGGTAGCACTCATACCCTAATCTTAGTGCCTTCAGGTTGGTCCCATCAAGAATCAATCACACAAACTAGATTCAGCCACCTCTGAAATAGCCCCACCTCACTCATATGAGGCTCTGGAGGAACATCTAGACAAACATTATAACACTGCATCACCTGTTTGTATCCTCAGAATGTCACACTGGAGTCAAATGATGTCTGGGGGCTGCTGGGCTGTGCTGATGGGTCGTTGGTGTGATAGTTGTTGGTTTCATGCCCCAGTGTGTCTGGACTGCTGTCCCTGTTCTATCAAACACAAATAAGAGTTTCTTTTTGTGTGTGTGTGGATGTGGGTAAAATTTGTAATTATTCCACACAAACTTAACAGGTTGATTCAATCAACCAAGACACCTAAAGCAGAGAAAGGATATGTTCCTCCTGAGGATAGATATGGTGTTCCTCCAAGGAGGGCCCGTCCTGCTTTCCCAACCTCACGCTGAACTTGTGGCTTAACACAATTGTGTCTGAGTCAGAAAAATTCTCTTAATAAATCCTTTTTTTCTGCTGGGGTTTGTTTCTGTGGCTAAACCCCAAATGCTACAGAAGAAAATCTGTATTAGTCTCCTCTTGCTGCTATAACAAGTTAACATGGTTTTTAGCAATGCAAGGTGAGCATTTGGTGCACAGAACTATGTTCCTCACAGAAGCTCTGGGAGGTTCCTTCTCCATGTTTCTTTGGCTTTTGGAGTAAGGCTGCATTCTGTGGCTCATGGCCCAACAGTTCTGATCTCTGCTTTCTTCCTCACCTCTTCCTCTGACTCTGAATGCTCCTGATGCCTTTTGACCTGTAAAGACAGTTGAGGCTGCACTGGGCCCAACTAGACCATCAGGAAAACACTTCTACTTTAAGGTCTTAGTTAGCAAAGTTGCTTCTGTCACATCAATTGTCAATTTCATGGGACCTGGGCACTGGGAGGTGGTTATCTCTGAGCCATGGACTTGTCCATCATAGTCTGCACCTGGCTCCCAAAGAGTTGTATCTGTGTTTCTTAGTATGTGTAAAATATATTAATCGCTCATCCTGAGGCCCTTCAGAAGTCTTGACCCACTGTAGCACCGAACCAGGGTCTAGTTTATGTCCCTTTAGCTCAGGACTGCTGTCTCTCACTCTCTACAGCATCTGCCTTTGTTATGGGTGAAACCCCAGGAGTAGTTCATCTTGGGACAATATTCTTCTTTTTCAGACCTTTTCATTAAAAAATTGAATTTTATTGGTATATTTTATATACCTTTTAAACTGGAAAATAAGTTATTTGCAGCCAGGGTATGATGGCAGGGCAAGTGTAATATAAAAAAAATAGATATTTAAGTTAAAAAAGACAGAATAGGAAAAAACTCAGGAATCCCCAGCCAAAGCAGTTCTGGTATCCAGCTGGGCCCTCAAAGAAAGAGTTTCAGGCTGCAAACACCCTTGTAGTTCATGGCCCTGTTCTCCAGGCTCAGGGCTGGGTCCTGGAGTTAGTCTTTTCTCAGGAGGGGTATCCGTGCACAGCACTGGATACTTGGTCAGTCTATTTCTGGTCTGAACATTGTGGTGCTCCAACATGCTTCGCTGTTATTGCATTTTCTTTATCCCTCTCCAGCCCTGTGGCAGTGCTTCTGTTGGTATCACAGATTCAGGACACTGGGCCTCTGGTGCACATGTCAGGGGTTCCCTTTGTCAGATGAGAGATTCCTCCACAGGCCTGGCTGAGGAGCTCTATCTTTGCTCAGATGCAGGAGCCCCCTGGAGACAGCAGCTTAGTATTTTCAGAGCTGTGTCCCTGACGGAACTCTCACCTTTTTATCTTCCCAGGCATAGGTTGTTCAAAGTTTTCTCTCCAGAGAGAAAATGTTCATTCTCTTTCCTGAGAGTGAATTTCCTCATTTAACATATTTGTACAAGAAAGCCCTGCTTTTTTTTTTACATAGCAATTCTTCACTTGTATATCTCTTTCTTCTTACATTTACTATATTGGCTGTATAATACAGAGCTTCAAAATACCTTTGGAATCCATGTTCTTATGATTTCCATGTTACTGCAGGAAACAGCAGTGCTGTACTTCCTGCCCCACTTGGGCAGTCTTCCCACTGACTCTGAGAGCCATGCTTCTCCTCTAATTCTGAGACTTTATCTGTAGCGTCTTTAGCCTCCATTTTTGGCCCACAGTCTCCCAGGACAGTGGAAACATCTCCCAGACCATGTGGGCTTCTCAGCTACTCACCTCATGTCTTTTGGAATTGTTATCAGCAGAGCTATTGAGATCCAGGCTTCACTAGTGTCTGCCTAAGATGACCTAGAGTTTTTTTTTTTTTTTTTTGCTTTTGAGATAGGGTCTCGCTTTGTAGTTCAGGCTGGCCCTGAGCTCACTATGGAGCCCAGGCAAGCCACCGCGAACTCAGCGATCCTCCTGTCTCTGCCTCCCAAGTGCTGGGATGACAGGGACCTAGAGTTTTTGTATCAAGCTCTTCAAAGTTCTCCCTGTCTCTACTCATTGCTCAGTTATAAAGCCATTTCCACTTCTGTGAGTTGATGTGGATACAGTGGCTTCCCACATCCACTCACCAAAACCTATTATTTTCCTACTCCTCTGTTTAACTTTACCACAAATTTAGTGGCTTAAAACAACACAATTTATTATTCTCATGTTTCAGAAGTCTGAAAGCTTTGGTAGCTTTGTGTTTCTTCTGTCAGCCTAATTGTGTTAACTTGAGTGGATTTGGGGCCGCCTGGCAGATTAGTAAAGCCATTTGTGGGTAAATCTGGGTGGGGTATGGAGGTGTGGCCATATGGTCCAAAGCTGCAGCCTGGCCCCTTGTTCTGTGGTGCTGTGCCCTGCTTACTTCCTGGATGTCATGGTCTAAGCATCTTTGCTCTGCCATGCCCTTCATCATGGCAGAAGCCAGCCTTGGAGCCAGCCAGTCATGGACTGGAATCCTGAAACTGTGAGTCATATAAAACTTTGTACAGGGTGGCTGACTAACTCAGATCTAATTCTGTGATTGGTCCCTGGGGTATTATGTATGATGACAATGCAAACATGTTGAAAGTGACAGATTCATAACATGTGAATGAAAAATGAATCTTTTGTCTTTCTTGTGTTACCCCATAAATGAGGACATTTGTCAGAGGATTTAACCCAGTTTTAGTCCCTTTTGGCTGTCTCTCCTTTTGTCTGACTTTTACTGTGGAAATAAACTTTTAAAGTTGATCAGAGCATCAAGTCTATTGAGCTATACATTAACATTTGGGGATCTTTAAGTAGCAAATTGGCACTAATACTAATATAGCCACTAATACAACTTAGTCATGGCTGCCATGACTAAGGGAAGCTGCTTGGTCAGAGGAAGAAGGTTGCAGCTGGACTGAGGCCAGACTCACAGGGTGGGAAGGTTTCCTCTAACTTTCAGGAAGGGCAGAGTCTCCCAAGGTGCAGACTCCCTGACCGGAAGCCTGGGGTGGCACCAGTCCAAGTTCTCTGGTGTCCTCATGTGTGTGGAGCAGGTGCCAGTTACAGAAACAATGCCACTTCAGTGAAGAGAAACTCAGTTTCCCCCCAGCAGTAAATTTTTCCTTAAGGTAGGCCCAAGGCTCACCTGACTCACAGTGTACCAAGTCCAGAGACATCAGGCACAAACAGATGTCCACAGCACATGAGGCAGATAAAACTCCACATTTTTCTCACCTCAGCTTTCAAATGCTATTGTGGAAAGAGAGAAGATCCCTGATATTGGCCTTTCCTCAGGTTGAGACTGATTTTTCCAAGAGGACCGGCTGAGATTTCCATCTGTGGCTGACTCTGAGTCCACATAACACTGTACAGGAAGATGGGTGGCCTGTTTCTGGTTGGTGGGGATGTGCCCAACACTGCCCAGGCTCTGCTGTCACACAAATTCCAAGGCTCTGAGTGTGGCTTACTACCTAGAGCTGCAGGGCCTGGAGTAAGCTGCAGGCAAGTGACAAGAACTTGAGCTGTTGCAGAGTGAGATACTGTCTACTTGTCATACCTGGAGTTGTAACCAAGAAGGCAAAATAAAATTTTAAATTAGGACTTTTTCTATAGAGACAAAGTGCTCTGATGAGTGGACAGAATCTGTGGCTGCTGCTGACCAAGGAGATCACATCCAGTTACAACTCCACAGGGAGAGAAGACACTGAAAGAGGTGGGTACCAAACAGTGCAGACATGACCTCATCTGTGGTTTCCCTGTCTTCCTCTGCTCCTCCTAACTGCACCATCCCATGCACCTCAGAACATGGTGAGATGCTGATCTGAGATGGTGAGTATCCTTTCCACCTCCTGTGGAGCTGGCTTGAAGAAACTCTTTCTCCTTTGTCTCTAAAGATTGTCTTCCACATTCTTGAGGAAGCCGAGTTCTCAGCGATGAAACTAGCCTTTTGCTTTGCTCTGTTCTTAGCTCTTCATCAAAACAGTAACAAGAACAGAGACTAACCCTCTGTGTGGCTGCACACAGAACATGCTGCCTGGGAGGCTGGAGAGGCCCAGGAGGCCTACGATGGAGCAGGGCCAGTTGCTGTGTCTGGGCTGCCTGCTGTGTGACCTTTCCTGACCTTCCTCAGTGTGCTGAGCTGGGGAAAGTGCTTTTCTGTACTCCCAGGGAAGGTTCTGCTCTGCTGTCTGGCACTTGCAACTCAGTGAGAGCTACTCTGGCACAAATTCAGAGTAGATGGAGGCAACATTTTGCATCAACTGGATGACTGTAGGTTCCCACACCTGCCCTGTTCCCGAGGACAAGGGATGGTTCTGGGAAGGACGGTGATCTCTCAGAGATCACTGAGAGCTGCAGACTGGGTTTCTGCCATGTGGAGCTGCACTGCACACTCAGTGCTTTGATTGAGGCTATCTGTGGCTCTTGCCAGCTTGGAGTGTTGGTGGCCAGTGACACAACCCCAGATCAACCCCTTTGTCTAGATGCCATGCAGCATAAAGAAGAAAGGGGTGAGGGTGGGGACCTGGATCCACATGTCAGACCCACGAGCTGTGAATACTGAACCTCAGCGGTCAGCATGGTGAGGCTCAGAGCCACCAAACATCCAAATGGGGAAAATGACACCTATCACTGAGGATCAAAGGTGACCATATGGGCACATGGGATCTGTCACCCCAGAGATGGTTGCAGATCTTCTGGCGGACCTGGTGCTGTTTCCCGCAGAGCAGCCTGGGTTCATAATGGTCCTTGTCTTCCTCAATGACAAATCCTCCAGGAGAGCCATGCCCTGCTGGAAGAGGACATTGCCGATGAGGTCTGCTGGCTCTGCTGTGTCCTGCCCCAGTCCTAGTTGAGTCATTGCCTCCTGTGACTCAGAAGCAGGTAGGAGAGTGAGGCAGGATTCAGACCTTGTGGTCGCGATATGAAACTAATGAATTCTAGTTGCTTTAATCAAATCCTTTCTCGGAGGCATTAGGAAATGGGATATGAGGAAATGAGCACCAAAGTGGTGGAGGGTTGATGTACACAGCCTCTTGGGCCTGGGCTACACTGACAGAAGCTGCTGCTGCTGCTGCTGTGTCTCTATAGGGGGAGAGTTCAGTGCCACCTGGGATGGGTCAGACTGTGCTGGACAGAGAGTCTAGGTCTAAGCACATGAAACTCCGCATCTTTTCCTGACTCAACTTGAATATCTCATTCTTTTTTTTAACTTCAAAATTTAAAAAATTCTCTCAGATAAAGGGCTACTATCTAGAATATATAAAGAGCTTAAAAAAACCCAGTTCCTTACAATTTAAAGACCCAGTTCAAAAATGAGAATCTGGGCCAGAGATTTAGCTCAGTGGTTCCAGTGCCTGCCTCACAAGCACAAGGTCCTGAGTTCGATCCTGGTAACCACATACAGTGCCGGGTGTAGTGGCTCATGCCTGTAATCCCAGCACTCGGGAGGCAGAGACAGGAGGATTGCTGAGTTCGAGGCTTGCCTGGGCTACATAGTGAGCTCAGAGCCAGCCTGAACTACAAAGCGAGACCCTGTCTCAAAAAAAAAAAAAAAAAAGAGCATCTGATATGAACAGACACTTTTCAGAGGAAGATGTAAAAGCAGCTAAGAAGTATATGAAGAAATGCTCAGCCTCATTGGTCATTCGAAAGATTCAGCCAAGAACAACACTTAGATTTCATTTCACTCCACAAAGAATGGCTGCTATTTCAAAATTAGCCAGCAACAAATGCTAGCGAGGCTGTGGAGAAAAAGGAACCCTTCTCCACTGTTGGTGGGAGTGCAGACTGGTACAATTTCTATGGAGATCAGTGTGGAGATTCCTCAGAAAACTAGGATTAGAGGTCCCCTTTGACTCTGCTATTGCCCTGCTAGGAATATACACAAAAGAATTACAAGAGTCATGTCACGGTGACACATGTGCACCCATGTTTATAGCAGCTCAGTTTGTGATAACTAAATCTTGGAAACAACCCAAATGCCTATCAACTGTAGACTGGATAAAGAAGATGTGCTTTAAAAAATAAAATAAAATGGAGTATTACTCTGACATAAAAAATGATAATTTTGTGTCATTTATAATCAAATGGGCATACTTTAAGGGCACACTCATAAGTGAAATAAATAGGTCACAGATGTGTAAATGTTATATCTTTGATATGAGAAACTGATGCTGTAAATGAGTCTGAGAATGCATGATAGATATTGTGAAATAGTAAATATTCAAAGGGAAATGGGGATTACAGATAAGTAATGAGGGGAAAGAAAAATAATTTGATGGTAACAAAAGGAAACAAATCTTGTGTGTATAGGGGTGAGGGGCTGTAGAGTGAGTAGGGGAAGGGGAAATTGAGAATTAAATCATGTCATATACTGGTGGTACAAGTTCTCAATGTTGAGCATAATCATGATAAGTATATATAATGTATCAATAAAGATTTTAAAAAATTAAAAAAAATTCTTATTGGTACATGTTTGCATGACATAATGATTATCTGTCATGTGTGGAGTTGGTACATGTACATAATAGATCTTAATTTTTTTACATACTCCTGCCTTTCCTCTTTCTTATAACCTCTTTCCCATTGCAAAAGATCTATCTTTCCATTTCCCATCATCTGTTTCATTTTGCCCTTTCTTTATACTTCAAGTTTCTTATAGAAGAGAAACATTGTGATATTTAAATCTCTGTGTCTAATTAATTTCATTTAACATTATGGTCTCAAAATGCATCCATTTTCCTACACATGGGTCATGGTTGTTCTTTATGGCAGAGTAGTACTCCGTTTTTTTTTTTATCCAATCATCTGTTGATGGACATATAGGCCATTTCCAAGATATAGCTGTTATGAGTTGTGCTGTTACACTGTAATATGATGTCTTCAACTCTTTCAGGAAAACATAGAAGGGGAACAACTGGGTCAAATAGAATTATTCTTACTTTAAATTTTTTTTGAGGATTTTCCATATTGATTTCCCACCACCAACAATACAGTGATTTCTTTTCGCCATAGCCTCTGCAGTACTTGCTATTGTTTGATTTTTCTGACAATTGCCATTTTTTTCTGGAGTAAGATGGACTTTCAAGGCTGTTTTAATTTAGATTTCTAATGACCAGAGATGTTGAACATTTTCTCAGATATTTGTTGGCTATTGGAATTTCTTCTGAGAAGTGTCTGTTCATTTCAGGTGCCCACTTTTTAATTAGATCTTTTATTTTACAAATCTACTTTTTGGTTCTTTATCTGCTCTAGATATTAGTCCTCTGTCTGAAGAGTAACTGGAAAATTTTTCCCACTCTGTAGGCTGTCTCTTCTCTTGTGTTAGGAAATATGAGGCATATATATTTGGATCTCTGACACCAGCTGGTGTTCAAAGAGACCACTGGTCTCCCTCTCTGGCACTGTCCTTTCTTGGACAGGGCCCTGACACTCCCATCCTGCTCCTCTGTCTCCACATTGCTACCCTTTCCTGGCAGTTGTAGGTGTTCCTCAAAGGCCCATCTGTTACTGAGGGTGTAGGTTTTATATCTCTTAGCTACTGGTGTCTTCCCTCTTGAGCAGCCATGCTCTGCTGGGTCCATTGAAACTGAACTGAGCTGCAGTACCTGCCATGTCAAACAGCTTTGCTACTAGAAGAACAGCAGAGGATAAACAGAGAAAGGGCACAGATCTGGCCAAGTGGCTATGACTAACCAGTGACATGGTGCTCTCAGTGGACAGCTCTGGAGACAAGGAGATGTGTACAGCTTGGTGAGAGCCAGTGTCACATCACTGAACCCACCCGTCTTCACTGTCTGATGTGCCAAGTGTCACCTGTGTTTTTTAACAGAAGAGTTAAAATCCTCCCACTCAGAATGCATACAGCTCTTCCTGTGCTTAATTTCTGGTACTTCTCTGAGGGACCTGGATGAGTCTCTGTGCTTCAGTTTTCTCACCTGGTCTTCACAAGGGTTTTTAACTTCACAGGCTTGTTAGAGTGACATGAGATGGTATAGGAGCCTTAAAACAGTGTGATAGTCTTATTTCTTTTTCTCAAAATGTAAAATCGCCTTCCTAAAATTGGAATAAAAATTTCCCAGAGTTCTGTGCTGAGTTTCACGAAGAGCCTCCTCACTTGGCTATGGATTCACTCTACTGGGCCGTGAACTTACCATAGCACCAGCACCTTCTTATTCTGAGTTCCTGGAGAAAGGGGGCAGGGAGGA
Organism: Thryonomys swinderianus; assembly: GCA_004025085.1. Taxonomy (NCBI): domain Eukaryota; kingdom Metazoa; phylum Chordata; class Mammalia; order Rodentia; family Thryonomyidae; genus Thryonomys; species Thryonomys swinderianus. The sequence continues at coordinate 12,114 of PVIC010040426.1, forward strand.
TTTTGCTGACATGTCCATCCATTCCTGTGACTCCAGCACCCCTGTCAGTCCCATTTCTCAGCTGTGTAGGGGAGTCTCTGAAGTGCTCTGAACCCTACATCCTCATCCCAGAATTCAATTTCCTCACACTGCCTGTGATTTCAGGATTCTTGTATAGCATTGGGACTTCTGGCCAAAGTAAAAAAAATAAGGCCTGGCCTTGTCTTGTGTCTTTAGTGTTGTTTTCCTCCCAGTCAGAGATTTCTGAGCAGCCAGGTTCCACATGTGTGTATTTCTACAGTGCTTAGTCCAAGCTAGAGACTGGCACTTTTTATCCAATTCATCATTACTCTTGAGGGGTGGCTTTTTAAAAAAAATAAATTTGATATTTCAGAGTCCTTGAACCCCTTCACATGGAACATTTCTTCTTACAGATACCAGCTTGTCCATGAAATATTTTTCTGTGGAAGCAAACAACAGATAGGAGGCACTGGCCCAGTTGGGTCTCTGTGGCTAGCTGAAAGCAAATTAAACGTTATATTTAAAAAAAATTAAACCTAATTTTAGCTTTGGTACGTAAATGATACAGGTTGAGTATGCATAACCCAAACTTCAGTCTTTTCCTAAATCTGAAACTTTTAGACATTGGCAAAGACCACATATGGGACATTTCACACCACAGAACTTTGTTTCCTGTGTGTAATTACAACAGCTCTTCAGTCCAACTTTGCTCTGTGCCCACCATTTGATTGCTTTCTGTGGTGGGATTTGAGCTCAGGATAGGGAATGAGCTTGGTGTCCTCCTGCTTCTCTTCCCTCTAAGCCAGCCCACCCATGGGGTAGTGGCTCCAGCTTTCTTTCTGGCCTACAACTTGGGTTATGCATTTAACAGCCCTTGAAGAGCCATGCCTTCCATCCCAGGTTCCATTAGTCATGACCTTCTCTGTTGAGCACCCAGCTGGCTGTGAGCCTGGTGGATGGCACGGTCTCATCATGCTGCTTAGGCCAGCACCACGTGCGATGGTTCAGGAACCTTCCCTCGGGCACTACATGGACCGTCTGGAGAACACTGCACAAATAGTTTTTGCAAGGAGATCTGAGAGAGCTTCAGAAAAGTTTTAGTTCAGTATGAAATCACTCATGGCCAGAGTTCACCTGCAGTTTTTATTCCCTTGGAGTTCTGTCTTGTGGTTTTTAAGAGAAATCCAAGTATCATGAAGATGGAATAAAAATATTGAACAGCAGTTTTCTGAGCTCTGTGGACGTCTCCCTTTCCTACCTGGAAGCATGAGGGGGCTGGGGCTTGGAGAGCAAGTGTTGCAGAGGCCCAGGCATAGAGAGAAGAAGGAAGGGGGTCCAGACCCTGTTGTCCTGTTGCGTGACATTGTGTGATCCTTGGCTGTTTTCCCCAGAGGCTCACAGTGACTGTTGGTGGGGTGGACACAGGACATCGCTATGCATCTGCTTGTTCTTTGCTTATGAATACAAAGCCACTGATCTGAAAGGTGTCCCTTTCCTGCTTGTCATCTTGGACAGAAAAGAGTTGCCCTTGCATGTGGTGTCCTGTTATGAAATCTTTACCTGACTTATTGTGACACCTATAAATAAGATGAAAATCCTGAATTGAATGGTCTTTAAGGTGACTGTAGATTTGCAGTAATGTGACAATAATATATCTCCTTATATTTCAAGTATTTATTATCAGTGGTAATGTCCCACACACAATCTCTAAATCATGGAGTAAAGAGTTTTGTTCAATGATATTCTTCTCTCCATAAATTTAATATTAAAAGTGAATGTACTGATGTGAGAACCAAAACTTGTTCAAGTTAATGAGCTTGTGGGCATCAGCCCATCAATAAAGCATATTTCATGTGTCTGGATCATTTCTGATGGTGTCCAGGATCTGCTGGGCTTCTGGCTGGTGACTAAATTGCTGGGGTTCCACACCACTGGAGCAAGGCTCTTTTAACAAGATGATCTGTCATCCCCCCCGGCTTTTGTGTTGACAGCTACAGACAGTGATAGCACCATGACTAGCATTGGAATGCTCTATTTGATCCCAAAATGAATTCTCAGATTTGTTATCCATGAAAAATGAGACATGTAGAAAGACAGTGCTTCAATCAAAAGTCCAGCCCAGCTGCTTCCTCTTCAGGAGTGTGGGAGCTCTGTCTGACTGGAGGCTTCACTGCGGCCTTGTGGGGAGCCCCAGACTGGAATGGGACTTGTGTTTTCATTTATTTTAAAGGGATGAGACAGAATGATAAACACCCCATACTTTATTCCTTTTGTAATAATTTCAAGTTACGTTCCCTTGTATGGAAACTATTCCATTTGGTTCTGATTTGAGGAAACTTTATCATTATGACTAAATATATGCAGTCTGCCACATGCAGGAAGAAGCAAATATTTTAAAATATCCAAATGGATTTGCTGGCAAGGGATGACTTTTAGTTTTAGCTCAGTGCATCCATTTGTTTAATTAAGGTCAATTTATCACAAAAGTATTCGGCTCTGGGACCCAGATCAAGTCAATTGGAAAAATGACAATAAAAAGCCAATGACTCTAAAACTGATGGGTCATGAATTTTCAGAGCAGCCAGGAACATTCCCAGAATTCCAGATTGGGGTCAGGGGCTCTCTCCAAGTGCCCTGACTGGCCTGCCTCAGCATACATGAGTGTGTGTGTGTGCCAGTGGTGGCTGCCACTTGTGTCCCTTTGTAGCTCAAGGCCTCCTTGCACGTTCCAGTGCTCTCCTCATGGTCTTGAGTCAGGAGGAGGCAAAACAGTCATTTAACAGTGGCCACCTGCCTTAGTTCATCAGAGATTAGGGACATTTCTGTCAGTTTTATTGGTAGGGGTGAACTCTTGGATTTTACTAATGCAGGTTGATTCATGAGAATTCTTTTGTGGGACAACACAACCAATTTCATAACTTGCATTTTAATTGATTTCAAACCTTGCTGTTAGTCTACACCAAGAATAAATGTCACATGACTCTCAATATAGAGGATCCTAAAAACAACCAAAAGACTGCTAGACTTAATCGCCAAATTTATTAGTGTAGCTGGATACAAGGTCAATGCTCAAAAAATCAACGGTCTGTATACACAAACAAGAGACTCACTGAAAGAGAAATTGGGGAGTCAATCCCTTTCACAATAGCATCTAAAAAAATGAAATATCTACTTGGGAGGCAGAGGCAGGAGGATTGCTGAATTTGAGGCTTGTCTGGGCTCCATAGTGAGCTCAGAGCCAGCCTGAACTACAAAGCGAGACCCTGTCTCAAAAAAAAAAAAAAAAAAAAAAGAAATATCTACGAATCAATCTAACAAAGGAAGTGAAAGACTACAGGACTCTGTAAAAGGAGATAGAAGAGGATATCAGGAAACGGAAAGACATCCTTTGTTCTTGGGTAGAGAGATCCAACATCATCAAAATGGCTATACTCCCACAACTACTATACATAGTCAGTGCAATTCCGATTGAAATCCCAACACAATACTTCACAGAGCTAGAGAAAATAATCCAAAAATTCATCTGGAATGACAAGAGACTTAGAATAGCAAAAACAATTCTAAGCAACAAGGACAAACTGTTGTTTATTGAAGCCGCTTCAATAAAAACTGCATGGTACTGGCAAAGTAACAGACCCGAGGACCAGTGGAATACATTAGAAGTTCCAGAAACAACTCCAGATACACTAAGCTACCTTATCTTTCAAAGGAACCAAACATCCTCACTGGAGGAAAGACAGTCTAACAAATGGTGCTAGAAAAATTGGGCTTTAACCTGCCCAAAACTAAAGCTAGATCTATCTTTCACCGTGTACTAAATTAAAATCACATTGAATTAGAGACCTAAATATTAAAAGAGAAACACTAAACCTGCTAGAAAATAGATTAGGTAAAACTCTTGGAGACATTGGCTTAGTGAGTGACCTTATGAACAAAACTTCTATAGCACAAAAACTAGCAGAAAGAATCAACAAATGGGATCTCACTCTATTAAAAAGCTTCTACACAGCCTAAGAACCCACTGGCACAACTAAAAGACAACCTACAACATGGAAAAAATCTTTACTAGCTGTTTCTCAGACAAAAGGCTACTGTCTAGAATGTATAAAAAACTTAAAAAAAAAACAGTCCCCCAAATTTAAAGACCCAATTCAAAAATGGGCATCTGAAATGAACAGACACTTCCCAGAGGAAGAAATAAAAGCAGCCAAGAAACATATGAGGAAATGCTCAACATCACTCTCATTCAAGAGATGCAGATGAAAACAAAACTGAGATTTCATCTAACTCCACAAGAATGGCTGCTATTGAGAAATTAACCAGCAATAAATGCTGGTGAGGCTGCTGGCAGAAGGAAACCCTTCTCCACTGTTGGTGGGATTGTAGACTTGTCCAAGCACTATGAGGATCAGTGTGGAGATTCTTCAGAAAACTGGGATTAGAGGTCCCATTTGACCCTGCTATTCCCATGCTAGGAATATACTTGAAAGAATTAAAAGAATCATATTGTAGAGGCATATGTGCACCCATGTTCACAGTAGCTC
>PVIC010040427.1:0-16663 GCA_004025085.1 Thryonomys swinderianus
CCTTAAATTTAGCCATCCCTTGAGACAGTCCTACTAGAATAATTTAGTGACTACTGAGTCCTTCTAAACAATAACTGAAGATTTACCTTTAAGTCGATTAGATTTTTAGAAAAAGCATTTCAGATCTAAATGATGCATCTGATTCTTATAAAAATATAGATCAGGGTGCCATTCTAGGTCAAATAAATCATGATAGGCATTTGGGGAACGAATGGAATGAACACACAAAGCAAAATTCAAGTCCGTTCCTTAAAGCGAACGAACACCCAGAAAACTAAGCATCGTAATAATCAGTTGCTAGAGTTGCATTCAGTGTAAGCTAGGACCTAATTCCTATATTGCTTTATGCAAACAGATAAGCTGCTCGTTAGTGAACGGAATTCAGAGCCTTTTCTCTGGGGAGCTCTCCAGAGGCATGACTGCAGCCATTTGAAGTAAGACAGCACCGTCAGTTATGGCTTTAGGAGCCAGTAAAAGGATGCAAGCTCTCATGCTCTCGTTTTCATTGGGTTCCCTCTCGCTAAGGGCAGAAAGGCATTAAGCTGTTGTTCTTTGTTGCGTTCAGATTTAGGATCCACTTCTTTAACGTGGCGCGCTGGCCCGTATCCCCTTACATGAAGTGCCCGTGGATAATCCTGCAGCATCACAAGTAGAGCGCACGCTGTACATCCAGACTGCTGGGAGCGGCACACCGTTCCTCCTAAAGAGAAACTGGCCTAACTGAAAGTCTCAGTAACTTACTGATCCATGTGTCTTTACTAAGGTCCTCGTGTGCAGCCCTGCAGGGAAAGTAAGCGAGGAGCTTTGGAGTAAATCCAGGCGCCTCTGGCAATTCCGGATGCAGACAGGTCAGGAGGGTCCTCCCCGGTGGGCAGGTTGCTCATCCCGGACTCCTGCTCAGAGTGACAAATCTGGCCGAATCGTCTCAAAGCCCAACCACGGTGACCCAGCGTGCAAGGAAATTCTGCCCAGGAAAACCCCACGGAGCGTGTGGGCAGAGTAAGGGGAGCGCAGGCGCAGAACACAGGGAAGACTCGCGGCACAGAAGTCAGTGAAGCCTCCTCGTTCGGTCCCAGCTCGCCAGACACGAAGGTGGCGGTGTGACATTTATGTTGCTTGGGGAAACAAAATAAATGTAACTTACCAAGTTCTGAGCCCAAACTTTCTGGGCCGAGTTCTGATACTGTCGATTTATTTGTTCATTCAACAAAAACCTCCTCTTTCCTGTATCTAAACAACACAGACGTCAGGGGCGCAGAGGGCTCTGCGCCAAGGAAGCATTTCAGAACTCTGCGAAACTGGGAGCTCACAAGGCACCTTCGCTGCGTCCGTGACCTGGTCCTACACTGCTTCGGGGAAGCGCGCCCTGCCCCAGTGCGCAGCCGCAGCCCGGCTGTGGGCGGGAACTCAAATCCAGTGTGAGCAGCTGCTTCTCCGCATCCCCTTTCCTGCAGTAATTCAACTGTCTTGGTGCTGTGGGGCGGAGCACGGTCAGGGGAGGCTAGCGAGGAGACTCATTGTCATTTTTCGGGCCTTGGCAGTGAAAGGACTTTTTTACTTTTCTTAAATAAAAAAGCTTAAAAGAAAGTATTTAACTGACAGCGAGAAGTCTGGCAAGGTGGCAGAGTTTTCAAAAAGTGGCTTGTGAACAGGAAGGTTTCCGTGGCAACGTTTTCTTGTCTAAAGAGTTTCTTATTTCTTCCTAATTTATCTAACATAAGATATTACTCTTTATTTCGACCTGCAGACCCAAAGTGATACTTACTATACGCACGATGAAACTGTAATTTAAAATCCTCCAATTTATTACAATTTTTCCTTCTTACCTGTTATGGAGTGGTGCTATTTGCCTGTTATATATTCAGCAAAAACAGTGTGAATTTTATTATACAAAACTTACATATTAAATAGGCTTTGGTAAACATACTTTTGATAGACAAAATTAAATAATATGAATTCTAAATATATTCTCCCATTTCCTTGCTATTTTTAACTATACTCAACTTTAGCTTGGGCTTTTGGTTGAAAAATAACAGTTTCTTCTCTGATCCATTTTGCAAAAACTTTTAAGTTGAAAAATGTAAAAACTCCACTTTATTAGAAACTTATGAAAACATTTTTTTTGGGGGGGGCCAGCTTTGGCAGGGTACTTTTGGCTGTGAATTTAGTTACATTATATACAAACTCAACTCATCAAAACCCACTCATTTATACAATACACCTCTGTTCACGAACTTCATTTACTTCAGGATTCTGGGGAAGGTGTTGGGTTTTTGTTGCTGTGGGGAAGGTTTTCAAGATCATGTTTGGTCACCTGTTGCGTTTGCAATGGGGGCAAACCCTACTGTTCGCAAAAAGAAGCATTTTGTATGAACAAGATACATCTTAGGTGCTACTAGGGACACAAAAAAAGTTAGGAAATTGAGTCCAGTTAATGAAACATTAAGTTGGGGAGAACAAATATCCACAAAGAAATATGACTAAATGAACAAAAATAAGGTTTTTTTGTTTGTTTGTTTTTTACAAAAGACTGAAAATAAATAATCATGGCGCATGTTTACTGTCTGTATCTAATGTTGTCCAAGAACTTCATGGGTACTGAATGGTCAGTGCTGTTGTTCTCTTTGTGGAGAGGAGGAGAATAAGCCTCCAGCATCACATCAAGCGGCAGAGACGTGGACCTGTGTCCCTGCACAACACCCCCCAACCTCGGTTCTCTCCGATTGCGTATTGTAAAACTTCAGCAGTGAGTGGTGTTTCTCTGAACCAAAAAAGAACAGAAAAGACGTCAAAGAGGACGAAAACCGCAAGCGACGACTCGGAGGATGGCGATACTCTTGTCTGAAAACAACAAGGAGAGTGGAGAGCTGAGGAGAGAGGGAATGGCGAACGCAGAAAAGGAGCAAACACAAAAGGCTCGTGAGGATTTTTAAAATCTTTAATAGTACATTAAATATACACTCTTGCAGAATCTGAAATGCAGACGCAAGCTGAGAGCAGACGAGGAGGGCTGAGGTCCCACTGCCAGGTGCTGGCCCTGCGCTCCTCAGGTCGTGGATAGGTTAGTGGGCGGGAGGGCTGTTGGAAACAGCTCTACGGGGGGGCGAGAGCAGGTGGGGCAGGGGTGCGGGACAAGGAGCAGGGCGGACAGCAGCCCGTGGAAGGGTGAACATCACAGGCAGAGAAGCTGCACAAAAATACATACTGTGTACATGTCCACTGCACAGTTTCTGGACTGATCACAACTGTAAGAGACTTAGTAATTATCAAACTTCATTGAGTTGAGTAGAGGTTAGGAGGCTATCGATGAAAACAGAGTAAATCAGAAAATAATGTAGAATAGCACGCTTTAAGTAATGCAACAAGTCCTTAATGACTAAGTCCTTAGAATTCTTCTACTAACTAGACAAGTTGGTAGCAGTTTTGTAAATAGCATGTTATTTGTATATAGTTACTTCTCTAATGTACTATAGTGCTTGATAATATCTCATGCTCATATGATCCCTAATTTCTTTCTTTTTCGGGGGGGGGGGGAGACAGGGTCTCACTTTGCAGTTCAGGTTGGCCCTGAGCTCACTATGTAGCCCAGGCAAGCCTCGAACTCAGCAATCCTCCTGCCTCTGCCTCCCAAGTGCTGGGATTACAGGCACAAGCCACTACACCTGGCCCTAATTTCAATTAAATAAATCACTTTCAGTGATGAGGGCATGCTGATGGATTTGAGGCAAACTTTAGTCATCATCGTATTACACCATTTGGTAAATGGTATGCTTTATATGTTTTAAATGTTTGACAGAGCAAGGTCTGAATTATCCCCATCTGTAATGTGTTAAGATAATCCAGACCCTCAACTTCTTAAAATACCCCCTGGTTTGAATTCTGGAGAGACTCAATTGAGGAATATTGCTAAATGTATTTCCTATTAAAAATAATATTTTATATAAATAGGACAGGTGGTCTTGTTCAGTGGTACTAGAGATTAAACCAGGGATGCTCTGCCACTCAAATACATGCCCAGTCCTTTGTTTTTATTGTTTCCTTTGAGACAGAGTTTTGGCAAATTACTCAGACTGGCCTTGAACTTGAGACCCTTCTGCCTCAGATTCTCGCGTAGCTGAGAGTACACTACAGCTACATGTACCGCTACAGCTGGTAAATAGGTTCTTCTTCATATGATGACCATAGATAAATCTCTTCAAAAGATGTAAGGACTAGTATAGAGAACACAAGAAATTTTTTGAAGATTTTTATAAATATGTGATCAAGTGTGTTTATTGTTACACCAGCAGGATGTAAGCTTTGGGGTGGTGTATCAGTAAATACAAATGGCAGAACAGCTGAATTGTCACTGGACTGGGTCTGAGGAAGTTCCTAAAGTTAACAAGAGGTTCCTAAAGATAGAATATACCAAAAACCTGCAGTAAAGATAGGCCGTTTGCAGGTTCACTGATATCTGTTGAAGAAGAATTTCTAGGCTGCATCAGTAAGACACGAGACAGGTTTATTAGGCAGATTTTAGGACAGTGTACTGGAGTGGAGAGCAGGCTGAGAAAGAAATGACCAAATCACAGCTGTGTGTATTTATGGGGTTTTAGGGGTATATTCAAGATGGGCAGTCCAGGATGCCTATTCCCACTGTCTGTCAGGCTACCTGGCTGGCAGGCATGTCAGAGTGAAGCCATGTGCACATGTTGGAGGTGGAGTCTGCTGCCCACTAATGCTGCTGCTTTCTTGAGGCCAGAGAAATACCATTTACAGATGAAAAGGTCCAGTCCAGAGCCCAATTTGCAAGTTGTCTCTTTAGAAGCTTCTGGAAGGTTTTTGGAATGAGTTTTCTGGAGAGGAAGAAGGCTTGAATAACTTTTCTATCCTGAAGCTATAAGTTTTTCTAAATATACAATTATAAAGTCCCAGTTTCCTTGTCTTCTTTTCTCCTTATTGTTAAAACTTTCTTCTATCCTACCTCAAAGTGATAGGGTAATGGGCTTAGAGGGACACTGTGTATATGAATTTTGATTTATTTCGTCAGATGGGGTATTGGTGGGAGGACTCTTTTTCCCAGTAGCTGTCAAGCTGACAAACAATGTCTGTTACTAGAAAAATAGTCAGTGTAATTGCTACTAATTGAAAAGAAGAAAATACAGGAATTTAAAGCACCTGCTGCTTGTTCTGAAAAATAAATTTTCCTTGTGAGAAATTCCAGCATTCCTCAGAAGCTCTCTTGTCTCACCCAAATGCTACTTGGATCTATAATTTCTGCATTATAAGGCTCTGCAGAGAGGTATCAGGTGAGCTTATCAACCCTAGAAGTCAGGTTGAAAATGTGTTTTAATTCTCTGCTGTACCACTTAGGCTAGTTCCTCGAAGGGGGAAGATTGCTTTGACAGGTTCAGAGACCTGGCTTCGAGTCAGGGACTTGTAAGCCCCCAAACAAAGCTGAGGGTCTCATGCCACAACAGACTCTGATTGGGTTGCTAAACTTCTTCAGGAAAATAAAGCCAAACCAAACCAAAACAACAATAAAATCCTCCCTGGCTGAAATGAAGACAGTCAGAAAACTATTTAGGAATTTAAAGTTCTAATAGCCTATCTCCTTTTGGCAAGAAATATGTGCTACATAGTAGCATATTCTACTTTCTAGTCTTTTCAATAAATAAAGCCTCGAATTTTTTCTCCTGTAACAAATACAGACATCAACATGATGAGGCAGCTGTGGCTGCTTCTGAGGCAGATTAGGGTGTGGCGAACTCATGGAGCACTGGATGTGATCTATCAATAAGGGAGGTCTAGGAAATACGCTAGAAGATAGCTCAGAAAACCCTGTTCCTGGGCCCCAGATGCTCTCTCCATTTCTCCTGGAGAACTCACGCAGAGTTTTGATAGGACAGTCTCAACCGGATATCAGCCTGAGAAAGGGGAGGTACAAAAGATGGCTGCCGTTAAGTGCTTGGCCACTGTGCTTTTTACTTTGCAGTGGGCTGCTTTCACGCTGTAAAGTGTATTTCTTTTCCTACTTTTAATAAATAGAAAAAAATCATACCTTTTGTGCTTGTTCTGTTCAATTCTTTGTTCAGTACAAGATAAACCAAGAAAAGAAGCTCTACAAAGAATTCCCAGTAGTCCAGAACCCAGTAACACTTATTCTATCTTTCTGCCCTGGTTTCCTTATAGATTTTACTTTCATGGTGACAAAGTGGCTGCTCAACTCCCAGACATTTCATTTTTTGCTCCTGGGAGGAAAGAAAAAAAAATAGCAAAAAGGTGAAGTGAGGGCTAAGACTCTTCCTCTGAAAATCTTTACCAGATGCTGGCTAGACCCCAAAGATGGTCTAATTGTCTAAACCAGTCACAAGGACAGTGAGATTACTGTTTTTTTAAACTTTTATTTGTACTTTTGTTTTGGCGGATGGATTGCCACATCAAAATCAGAGACTTGCCTGTAAGGAGGAGGAAGGTCCTGGAGATCGGTTAACCAACATGTGCTCATTGTTGCTATCTTCTTCCATTTTTTTTTTTTAATTTTTAGCTTTGCTGAGCTGGGCCATTATCCACTTCTGCCTATCCTCAGTGTCTGGTAATTACTCTGCTTCGAATAAAAGAGGAGTGGGACAAGCACCCTTGCTAATCAGTAAGATAACAAAAACAATGACAGAAACTAGTAAAGAAAGGTAGATACAATTTTCTAGTAAGATATCTTTGGAAAGGGTTCTGTGTAGAAGTAGTTTTCTGGTAAAAACAGTCTTTACAGAACTAAAATTTGAGGAAAGGCATGAGAAACAATTCAGTTCATAGGTAGCAGAAATGCAGAGCTAATAGTTTTAAGTCAAAAGCAACAGGTAAAAGTCACTTACCTAAAAATGATGAGGACAAGTTTGATGAGTAAAAGAGAATAGAAATGAACGAATCACTAGATTTTTCTTTAGAACTATCCTAGTGCAAAACAATAAAAATGATATGAAAAATCATTAAATATTAAAATATAGCATACTAATATGTGCAAAAATGGACATCCTATGTCTAAAACTAAAATAATTTTATGTTTCTGTAGGGATTTGTGAAATCAGCTTCCACTGGGGTGATGTACAGTCAGGAATACTGTCTGGTCTTAAATATCAAGCCATCAAACTTGCACGAGAAGTGCCTCAGTCCTAAGTTCACAGCCCCCCATGGGACATCGCACAAAAAACTTTTGAATATCTTTTAAACAAAAAGTCTTGATTTGAAAGTTCAACAAGCTTGCTGCTGCCCTCCAGTTTGGATTGAATCTCAGAGTCCTAATTAAGTCTCCCTGAATACGTTTTGATGACTGGATAATTTCCCCTAAGGTTATTTAAAGATGAATTTAAAACATAGAGGAAGGCTACTAGTCTCTAAAAACATATTTTATTATTGCTTTCTCTCTACCTCTCTAGATATACAGATAATAAAGAGACAGGATAAAAGTAAGGGAAAGTGATCCTTCTTAAGGCATTGATTTGGATCTTTAAATTTGATGATTGGTGGAAAAGGAGTTTTCTTCCACTCACTCCCTCCACCGACCTTTACATTGAGAATTTATCTGAGCTTCTGGGTGGGAGTTGGCAGGGTGGCACTGCTCTGCGATTTCCAAGGGGGACGCAAGCCATGCAGTGGTACCATTGAAAATACTATAATGGAAAATACGATCCCAAGGGTTAGCTTCCCGGGTGACCCTCTCTACAGGTAGCAGGAGGATTTTATTCCTCCATCTTCCCTACCTATCTTTCCACTCTTCTGGGTTCCTTGTCTTCATGTCTAGTTCTTGTTTAGGATCAATAGCAGCCTTTTATTTTAAAGCATTATTACAGTCTCCATATAGATTTAGCACTTTGACATTTTTCTATTACTCTATTAGATCCCAAGAAAAATATCATATACATATATCCATATACTAAACATGCATAATACACAAAAATTGATTAATAAAATAATGCATGATAATTAAAATTTTGTGAGTGAAATTCTAACACTATAAAAGTATGTCTGTTAATATCTCTGATCTGGACTGAGAGATAAAGTCATTTGAAATAACTAATGATGGTAAAAATAAACTTGTGAGTAGTTCAGGTACTTGAGAATAATTCTCTTTATCCTCCTTCTCCATCGTTTCTCATCTCCTAAGTTTGCTCTCCTCTGTGTTCAAACTCTTTTTCTCTGACTTCATTTTGCCAAGGGGTTTTGAGGGTGTTTATTAAAGACCACAGCAGATGTTGTGGTTTTCGCTGAACAGGAAGGAGAAAGAAAAGAGAACTAAAACCCTGTGAGTGACTAATAAATTGATTAATTTGGAGGATCTCAAATAATAGATTGAATTTTTATTAGATTCCAAGATCTTGTAATTAATCTTACCCACTTCTTTTCACCACTCCCTCCTTTTCTCTCGGACAGTATTGGGACAGTCATAGTTCAATTAATCAAATTAATAATGAATCAGACTGAGACAGAAGGTGATAAGTCGGTAAGAATGTTAAAATGATAAAGCGTGTGGCCAACCCTCTACTGTATCTCAAACACTGCATTAAACACAGAACACATTTGGTGTTTGTGCAAGATGAATTTCTTGCCATTAAATAAAAAATGGAGCCAAAAAATGAGGAAGGAAACAAGCAAGGTAAGAAGGAAGGAGGGAGGAGCGGGGAAGAGGAGGAGACAGAGAGAGAGAGAGAAAATGAAACATATTGCATTCTTTAGCCTTAGATCTATCTACAGACCACTTATTTCAGGAACACATTTGTCTTTGAACACACTGTAACACCACAAACATAAGCAAGTAGTAAATTGCCATACCCAGGGAGATCTGCTTATGACCACATTGGTTGGCTGATTGGAAAAAAAAATATTGATATCCAGGGCTCTAAAACAGTGAAATCTGCTTTCTCTTCGATATGTTTGTCCCTTTAGACACTTGACTGACTGCCATCACTAGAGGGGGGGACAAGCCATATTATCTGTTCATCTGAATTTAAGAAACCAGAGAAATAATGCCTTTTCTTTTTATTCTTCTTTATCAAGTAGACAAGTACTCTCAAAAAGTAAGAGAAATGGAGTCTACAAAAGGCTCCAACACAACAATCTCTGTTAAATTACAGATGATTGCTTCTCAAAAACCAGTATGATTGAAATTGTACATGCAAGCCAACCTACAAGATAACATAATATTTTTTACTGTCTTGTAAAACTTATATCCATTTGCCCTAAAATTAGTGCCATTCATTAAATAAAAAGGGGGCATATTTTGACATTAATAAATCATAGAATTTTTAATAGCAAATAAAAGTTATAAAATTAATTCCTAGCTCTACTGGGCATAAAAAACTGATGCAATTTATGATCAGACTTAAAGTGATGGAGGTTGAATTCACAGCATGCAGGAACAAACACACTTGAGACAATTCTTCTCCAGAAGGGTTCTTTTAAGAATAATCGAGGCAATTCAGTAAGGCTATGTTGACTAGATATCAACTATCAACTAGAATATTGTATGCAACTAGAGGGGAAAAAAAAACTACTTTTGTCTGCCTATTTTTTGTTTTTTGTTGCATATTTCCATTCTTTCTGTAATATTTGACCAACCAATTTAATTAGCAATTAATAAATCTTTCACCATTATTTGATTGTGCTGCTTTATTATGGTAACTGAAATTCAAGTTTACAATGACGGATAGAGCACATTAGTTTTTTTTTTTTTTTTTTTTTTTTTTTGAGACAGGGTCTCGCTTTGTACTTCAGGCTGGCTCTGAGCTCACTATGTAGCCCAGGCAAGCCTGGAACTCAGCAATCCTCCTGCCTCTGCCTCCCGAGTGCTGGGATGACAGGCATGAGCCACCAAGCCCAGCACTGTGGTATGTGGTATCGATTGCTGGTGGGTGTGAGTCACCATGCCCAGCATTGTATGTGGTCACCAGGATGGAACTCAGGGCCTTGAGCTTGCGAGGCAGGCGCTGGAACCACTGAGCTAAATCTCCAGCCCCTACATTGAATTATTTATTGGTACATTTTATACACAGCTCACAATCACATTCAATGTTAGGGAATTTGTACCAGTGTATGACACGAGTTAATTCTCATTCTTCCTTATATCCCTACCCATCCCACAACCTCCCACCCCCTATATACATGTGCTTTTTTTTTTTTTTTTTGCTTTTGAGACAGGGTCTCACTTTGTAGTGCAGGCTGGCCCTGAGCTCACTATGTAGCCCAGGCAAGCCTCAAACTCAGCAATCCTCCTGTCTCTGCCTCCCGAGTGCTGGGATTACAGGTGTGAGCCAGCTTGTCCGGCATTGTGGTATGCGGTGTTGACTGTTGGTGGGCGTGTCTCCACGCCCAGCACTATATGTGGCTACCGGGAATTGAACTCAGGACTTTGCCCTTGCGAGGCAGGCGCCGGAACCACTGAACTAACCCTCCGGTCCTTCTTTTTCTTTTCAAATCATAGTTATTCTTTCCCCTCATCACTTTTCCCTACCACATTCCCTTTGAATATTTCCTGATTCACAAAATCAATCATACATTCTAGAACTCCAAGCTTTTAACCACAACTCCAAACTTCCCACCTTGGAACAGTGCCTCCGGGTGGGAAGGGAGGCAGCTCAGAGGATTCTCACTTCCCATGGGAAGAGAGTGGGCATTTTTTTCTAGAGAAAATAAAGGAGCTCTCCGGGGGCTTCTGTGCCTGCCTGCACTGTGTGAAGAAGGATTCCCAGGTCAGTCTGGGGTGCGACGCAGGGGGCCCAGCTGTCTCCCTGCTCACAGCGAAAGGCATGCAGCTTCCTGCCAGCCTTCCCATTCTCCCTCTTCACTCTGAACAGTGATCCAATTACCCAGCCTGCTTGTAGAGGTAAAGGACTAGGGAAAACACCGAAACTAAACTCAAAGGAAACAGATATGTCAGATAACACAAAAGCGAGGAAAACAAAACCCAAACAAAGTTTTCTTCAAAGACTATTATCAGGATATTTGAGAACATTTGGCATCTATAGAAAAGAATGGTTAGTACATAAAATGATCTAAAAATAACAGAGCTTGCAATTATTATTTCTTGTATTTAATTTAACAAAATAAATCAAACATGGCACAAATGCTAACATTTTAGAAAACTATAATGGAAATGTTTCCAATGATCTTAGAGACGGTAAATATGAGACTAAGAAATGTAATCAAAAGACTTAAGATTTAGCTCGTGGTGTTGTGCCTACCTTGCAAGTGCTAAGGGCCCTAGTTTGATCCCCATTACTGCAAAGAAAACAAAACAAGAAACATAATCAATCCAATACATCAAACATCTTTTAAATCAGAATTTACAAAGAGAAATCATAAAAACTTCAAAGAGGAAATTTTCAAAGAATCAAAACTAGATTATCTCCTATTAAAAAAAAATCTAAGTAGCCAGACATGGTGGCTCACGCCTGTAATCCCAGTACTCAGGGGGCAGAGACAGGAGGATTGCTGAGTTCAAGGCTTGCCTGGGCTATGTAGTGAGCTCAGGGCTAGCCTGAACTACAAAGTGAGACCCTGTCTCAAAAACAAAACAAAACAAAACAAAAAAATCTAAGTACTTATGTGAAAGAATTCAGTGAATGAATACTAAGATGTTTTAAGGGAAAATGGCAATATATTAGCAATTATGAGATAATTTTACTAATACTGAAATGATCTTATCAGCTTGCAAAGAAGGAAAATAAAAATTGAAAAAGAAAAAAATCAGACTAACATCAAACTTTTCAACCCTGAAATAAATGCTAGGTATAAGACATTGTGAAACATTGTGAGGGAAAATTGAGTTTGACTAATCAGTCATCTATGGGACTTGAGAGAAAAATAAAATAATTTCTAGATCTGTATGTTCAGTTCATGTTTGTTTCCAATGTGCTTTTTTTCTGAAGCTGTTTTTGATAATGGACTCCAGCAAATGAGGATTAAAATGAAAAAAAATTGGAAGAAATGGGATGCAGAAAATGGTAAAGAGTAACTCATAGTTCCAATAATAGGAATGATCAACTGTAAAAAAGGAAGTCAGTTGTTGATAAGAAGCATATCATTTAAGAGACCAGAAGACTAAGTAAGAATTTGAAAGGTAACCATAGTCCAAGTGGCTCATATTTCCTCTTACCCAAAGATGCAAGAATATGAGTTATTCCACAAAATACCAAAGAAAACATACAAGGAAATGACTGTCCCAGTATAAAGCAAATTGAAGAATGACATGAATTTGAGAAATTGAGGGAATATAATAAAGGAGATTTCATTCAATTTAATGCTAATAGTAATTGTGTTGAATAGCAATGGTTCTATACCATTCCAGGAGCTCACCAAGAGAGAGCAGTAGCCACAGACCTTACTTCGTTCTGCAGGAGAAATATTCACAATCTAATGATCATGGAAATACTGCTTTTGCTTCCAACTTCTACAGTTAAAGTTTCAGGGACCTTCAGATGATCATATTGATACCACAAAACGGAATGAAACTATGAATATCTTAGTGTAAGTGAAGATTAAATTATTGGTGTCAGTGGTGGGACTTAGAATGCCAGTGTTTACAGAAACTCAGACTCACTGAGTAGGGTAAGAATAGAGTGAGCTTCTGGTAATTTCTCTTCCCTTGAAAAATCACTGAAGAGAAGACAAAAGAGATCTCCTGACAAAGAAAGACATTTCCTTTATAGATTTTCTTTTTTAACCATCTGATAGACTGATGATTGAGTCGATGCCAGAGGTGGAGTGGGATATTTTCAGATAACCAGAGGTTATCAGAAAACTTGAGTCCTTTTTCACAGCTCTGGAGGACAGCCTCAGTGGTACCCACCAGGTGCATTAACACAGACCCAAGAAGGTGTGGTGGCAAACACCTGCCATCCCAGCTCTCAGTAGGCTGAGGCAAGAGGATTGGTGCAGGTTTGAAGTCATTCTGGGCGACATAGTGAGTTCAAGGCAGGCCTTAACCACATAGTGAAACCTTGTAGTAAAACAAAAGCAAAAAGAAAAAGCGGAAGGAGGAGAAAGAGAAGAAGGCAGTGGGAAAGAGATAGGGAAAGAAAGGGGAAGAGTAACAGGAAAAATAGGCCAGTACTTGTCTGGTATCTTCAGCCATCCCGAAAAGAAGCTTTCTTAGTTCAGTGGAATGAGCAACCTCAAATAATTAAAGGAGTTTATATACTGACTCATCATAGATGTGGAGGGAAAAGGTGGGAGAAAAGGGGAAAACGGTGGTTTCTAGTGCTGCACCTGTGTATCCTGGGGCCAAATCTTCTTGGTATTGTAATGCACATACTAAAGCTTCCGTGCTTAAACTTCAAGCTTTAACATCGGCCTTCAGACCTTGATGAGTTTAGTAACAAAACCAGCTTTCTAAGTCTTCTTTTGGAACTTAATGACCAGAGAAAGATTTGGAATAAAATTCCCTTTAATGCTTTTCTTGGTAGAATCTGAAATTGTCTAAGTGAGAATTATCCCAGGGAACCCTGCCGAGGTGACTGGACAGCATAACAATGAAATCGTATAGAAGATAGGAGTCAGATGGGTAGGTGAGCAGAGAGGTGGAGTTGCGGCACTGCAGCGATCACAAGATGAAAGGCCAGAGAAACAATGACACCTGTCACGGTGTAAAGGACAGTTGGTTGCTTGGCTCATGACTACGCAGCTAGCTGGACAAAGCACCCGGGATAGAAACAAGTGATCAGCCACACTGATGAGAGTTGAAATAAGAATAGACAATAAAACCAGGACTCTGACCAAAGCAGTCTTCAGTCAACACAGAATATAATTCTCCCTTAGTAAGGAAATCAGCTCTCCTACTAAGATACTGGGTGTGTCGTTGAATTTAAAAATGCAGAATAACCCGTTCGTACTCACCGTCTTGGTTTTCATTAATCTCTGGACACTAAATAACTACTTTAGAGAGCCTGAGTTCCATGTGGTCATTTTAAACCCACAAAGCTGCTTGTGACAAGTGGTCACTAAACAACTGAGCGATCCCTGATCTCCGCTGGGGACCAAGGAGCCCTGATACCCACTTTCCAGGATCCCACCTACTTACTGTGGCTATTTTCCTTCGCACTCTCAATAAACACCCCCCACCCGCTTTCTCCTTTTTTGTTGGTGATTTCATTCTTTGACCGTACGAGGCAACATATGCTGTTTCTATAGAGGTAGCTGTTTCAACGGCTCCGGTTCAGAAGATATTGACACAATGAATATACTTGTCACATGTCTTATAAGCATAATTAGAACCTGGAAGATGTTTCCTAGAAGAAAATAAAAATTATCTTTAAACGTAAGATTATTTGAGATGGGAGCAGCAGACAGGGAAGTTTGGCGTTCATTTTTGCAGTTTTAATCATGAGGCTGAATTACTTTAATAAAAAAAGACGCACATATTAAAAGGAAAACACTGAGGACACCATGAATTGGATTATTTCTTTGATTAGAATGACGAAAGCAGGGGTGCATTTGCTATTTACTTTCCGAAGCTGAACTATAATCTGCCTCATTTCTTCTGGCCCGTCCTCCCTTCTTCCTCTGCTCTCAACTACCAAGGAATTCTGTGTCCTAATTCACCAAGCATGTAATAGGTGCTGAAGTGTCTTTGCACCGATCTTGTATTCAACATACTACTTCTCTGTATTTTGTCCCCCTCAGGGTGATTGTCAAGCCAGCTCTGCTGTTACTTTTAACTAAGAAAATTTATCTGTCTTGTCAAATTTATTTCAGAGGAAATATGAACATTAAGTGATCACTATTAGAGGTAAGACCATAATAAAGAAAAGATTATTGATGAGATGTAAGATGGATATGTATTCCCTGAAAATCAGTGATTGAACAAAAACAATTGCTTTCTTACAAAAGGACAGAACTTCAAGAGACAAGGAAGGATTATTGTTGGAAAATAAAGAATAACCTTGGAATTTATCAATAAAGTTCTCGTGTTCCCATTTTGCCCCCAGAAAACTCTCGTTTCAGCTGACTTCTACTTCTTTCTTTTTTAGTACATAGTGGATGTGACAAAGAGTTTTTAATAATGGCTACACTTTTGTTTTGGGCAGAGTTTGATAGCATTTTTCTATTTATTTAATATTGTTCCTTGTTATGTTGTCGCTTCAGGTCAGTGGGAATAGACTTTATTTATTACATACAAGATTCTGGACCTTCTAGGTTTTCTCTAGCTTTTCCAAGTCACTGTGCCTCTGTGAAGAATGCAATTTTTCAAGTTGGCTGTGATTGTTGAATAGAGAGGTTCAGCAAATGCTAGTTCTTTCACTAACACCATCCTGCAGACTTTCCCAGACTCCCCTTCTCACCCCCTGTGAATGTGGCTATGTCTCCTCCTTCCTTAAGTGAATGGCTCCAGAGACTTCACAGACCATTCTTCCACTCACATCTTGGCCACAGTTTCCAATTCTTATCATATAGCTTCAACATCCCCGGTTGTCTTCCAGCCACAAATACTAGGCTTCAGTAAAACTTCCCAAGTCTCTGCTGTATGAGCCAGACCAGTAACACTGTCCACCTGGCAAACTCAAGAATACTCAGGCTTTTCCAACAGCATCCTGGAGAGCATGGGAGGTGGGATGGAGCGAGATAGACATTGAATGTTTAGGAGAATGAATCCCCTGGATTCAAACTCGATCAAAGAGAGACCCAATGTAGGAGGCAGCTGGTAGATAAAGGACTGTGCAAACAGGTCAGTGTCCTTTTAAAGCTATTGTTAGATTGGTATTATCACATATTCTTTCATGTGTGCATTCCTTTTGCCCTGGATTCTCTCAGTTCTCTCTGGATGTGCTCCCCATTCAAGTTTTGCCACACAAATTTCTCTTTAGACCATTTTCTGCTAAAGTTGAAGTTATGCACTGGATTCATCATGCTAGGTAACTACTAAGGATGGGGATCTGAAGTTGGATTGCCCACCAGACTGAAGGTTCAAGGGTTTCCTTGATAACAGGGTGTGGGTGGGAAAGACTACGATATGTAACTATTTAAAAACTTTCATCCATGGTTAGTTGGGCTTGAGTACTGGTGGAGCACAGGACCTCAAGAGGTCAAGTGATGAATACATACATGACTGACTAGGAGGACTGGTTTTGACAGCATTGGAGGGCAAATTAAAGCATGCTTTAAAAACTGGAGGTCTTAAATGAAACTTTAAAAGTTATTACTATTCTTTGCCGGGCATGGTGGCTCATGCTTGTCATCCCAGCACTCGGGAGACAGAGGCAGGAGGATTGCTGAGTTCAAAGCTTGTCTGGGCCACATAGTGAGCTCAGGGCCAGCCTGAACTACAAAGCGAGACCCTGTCTCAAAAAATATATATATAAAATTAAAACAAATAAAAGTTATTACTATTCTTTGATGCACAGGGCACTGTTGCCCAAAATGAGACTTTAGGCTAAATTGTCCTGGTGGCACAGTGGCAAAAGGAGATAGAGTAGATCACTAGATTTGGGGAACAGCAGGACCCTAAAACATGATAGTGGTTGATTAACTTATAGGTCTGAGAATATTGAATCTCCAAATTCCATTCACCCTTCTGGTCAGCTTCCCCATTGCTAATGAAGGCAAGTTTCTCTACCTGTGAATTCCACAAAGTGTCCCCATCTAAATTGGGGTGACATTTATTTTCTCTAACACTTACCTCTACATGGAACATGGA
>PVIC010040428.1:0-16675 GCA_004025085.1 Thryonomys swinderianus
AAAAAAAAAAAAAAGTGTAATGTTATTTCTCTATCACTCATAAGTTACTCTCCATTCTCCAAGCACCAACACAGGCTCCTTACATTGCATTTAAAGGAATAATCTCATTACATTTAAAGGAGTAACCTCGTAAAAAGTTATAGATAGATGTTTCTAATTTTTTTCATGTTAATAATATTTCAGATGTTTCCTACTATAAAGTATAATTTACTAAAACAATTTTGTGCTCATGTATCAATTTTAAGGAAAATTAAAAATCAATGAATCATGGGCAGAAATAATGCAAATCATTTGACATTTCCAGATCAAGGAGAAAAAGTCAATAGTTTTCAGACTTGCCAAGTGATACCATTTTCATGGACCTAGTATCATAAATACATGAAATATGAAGTTAAGAAGATTTTTACTGTGATATTTTGGCTCTGAGTAGATACTTAAAATAAAAAGTCTGTACATACAATGACTACCTTTCTCCTCTTCCCAAATCTAGAAAGATGAAAACAAATTTAAATACATGGAAAACTACATGTCTATTTGTGAGTGTTTATTTCCATCCATTCAGACCTTTTGAAAAAAAAGTTACGATAACAAGGAGAAAAGAAAGGGAAAACATTTTCTTTTTTTATGTTAGAGGAGGTAACAGTTAATATGGAGGTCGGGGCGACTACAAAGGCAGAGAGGGCGAAGTGGAGTTAGAGAAAGAGCAGGGAGAGAAGAGGGAGAGGCAGGAGTTGGTGGGAGGCACAAAGGGGGGCGATCGAAGTGGGGATGGATCTCTTCAAAGAGCTACCAGCACCAGACAGAAGGAGCGCAGGCTTTTCCACACCCTCGAAAGGACTTCGTCTTCGTACTGGGATCAAACACCCTTTCTTCTTCTTCCCTACCTGGCTTCGCTGCACATTGCCAGCCATCACCTCTCCCTGTATGCCCGGCATCCTCTTCACGCTTCTCCTTTTGATCTCACAGAGAACAAAACAGGGAGTGCGCCCCCCTCCCCCACCAGCTCCGGTGAGAACCTCAGCTGGTGACACCTTCCTCGCACTGCTTTATCTCCACTGATCGGGAGGGGAAGGGCCAGGAGACGTGGCAGGCTGTGGACATCTACACAATCACAGCATGTCTAGTGCAGGGTCTGAAGTGGAGCAGTGGAATACAAAGGAATTTTCACAACTTGGAACATGCCATTGTGTGTTTGGAATGTTCTGTTTGGAGATATTCTGTAATGAAATGATTTTTTTTTTCCTTAACTTATAAGAAAAGTTGGAAGTTCGCTCAGGATATTTTAAGGATACAATTGACCTAATTCTGCTGTCTCATTAATAGGCATTACAAAGGCTTCAGCATTAAATATATTTATAATACCATTTCCAAATATTAATCTGATAGGTAATAAATTAGAAAAATTGAAGTGTTAACGTAAAATAAACCCAGGCAGTAGAATTTAACTGATTCTATGTATTTATAATAGTTAATCAACTAATTGGGAGTGTTCTAACAGGTAGATTTTCCACTATAAAATAATAAAAAATAAGATTTTATTGTAAGAATTAAATTATCATAGCAATTAGAAAATCTTTATCTTATCAGAATATTACAGTTATCACTTATCCCAACACAAGACAAATAGATTCAGTTCTATATAAGAATGAAGAGAGAGACCTCGCTCTCTTTATCACAAACACACACAATCACAGCAACATTATAAATAACAACTTCCATCTATGATAAACTACAGAGAACACATCAAATTTTACTTCTGTCACTTGTATGCTTTCTATGGACTGGATGTGAGTTTTACCTTGCTTGCTTTGTTAGGAAAAGTTCCAAACCAGTATCTTCTTCCTAGGCCCATGTGTAGAACATGATGTCAACACAGTTACCACCTCCCAGCAGATCTACTTATTAATGTTGAAATTCTTACTAGTATTGTGAAATGTGAGTATTTTTGAGTTAAAAACTTTAAAGAAGTGACAAAATGTCAAAGGAATTCACTGGGATGCTCTAATCCATCATGATTGGTGTTTCCATAAAAACAGAGGATTGAGGCTGGAGATTTAGCCGAGTGTTTTTAGCCCCTGCCTAATAAGCACAAGTTCCCTGGTTCCATGCCCAGTAACCACATAGGACAATAAAGGGTGTGGTGACTCACATCCACCAGCAATCAGTACCGCATACCACAGTGCCAGGTGTGGTGACTCACACCCGAAATCCCAGCAGTCCCGAGGCAGAGGCAGGAGAATTGCTGAGTTCAAGGCCAGCCAGAACTGCAAAGCAGGACCCTGCCTCAAAATAAATAAATCAATAAATAAATAAAAATAAAAGAGGATTGATCACTGACAGCCACATTATTTAAATACAGGATGATGAAAAGTTGCATATTTTTGTTAATTTTTGTAACATAACAAAATATTAAAATGACAGTTTCATCACATTTTTTAAAGAATTTTTTTGTATTATGTATACCAAAACATTTGAAACACAACTTGGCAATGCAATCTACATAGTAGTATCTAGCATCATTCTAAACTCTTTTTGGATTACTGTTTCTGTGTGAACAACACATTTTCACTGGTATGTTGGACTTTCCTTTTTTTCCTGTAGGTAATGATGTAATGTGTCTACCCACCTAAAGGAAACGGTGAAGATGTCAGTGATGGATGCTCTGGTTGGCAGTTTTTCTATCCCTTATCTTTCAACATTAATTTATTAGATTTGAATTAGACTTTAAATGACTTTGAAAAATTCTGTTTTGAATAAATAACAAATGAGTTCCATATTGTTTGATGCAGAAGGTGTATACATATCTTATGATAATATTCTCCTCACTTTTTGATTACGGGTACCTTGTTAGATTTTGGCTCACTATGTCAACACCACCCACAAAATTATTAGAATCATTGATCACAAGTGGAATTTTTCAATTTTGTTTTTTCCTTAACAGTCTATCGTTTCTGTATTATGAATAGTCGACAGTACAGACATGTCTTTATTTGCCTTTCTGTTTTACAAGAAAAGTTTTTCCTCTTGACATGTTAACATTTCTCTCCTTCTCAGTTGTTTTCTTTTGTGGACCTTTTAGTACTTCTTTCCTATTCAGTCTCAGCATCACAAATGTGTCCATTTTGTACTGTAAAAGAATATTACTGAGTCCTGGAGAAGTATAGAATTTCACTTATTGTACATGTGATAAGATTTTTAGTAAAATAAAATAACCCAAACTTATTATCAAACTACAGAGGAAACAAACATCAAAGAGAAACACAATGTTCTAAATAAAAAGCACGCACAAAGTAGTAAATATAAAAAGAATAAACAGATACACGATTGTCTCTTTCACAAAGGGGGAGAGAAAGGAGGGAAACAAATAAGAAAATAAATAAAAAAGGGAAACAAAGCTCTTATAACCAGGAAGGAGTGGAGGGGTGAGAGGGAGGGCAGGGGACGAGGAAAAACAAGAACCAAGAAATATTATATGTAGGCACAAGTTCCCAATGATGAATGTGATCCTAATGTATGCCTAAAATGTACCAATAAAGTAACAACAACAACAACAACAACAACAACAAAACCATGAGAAGACTGGTTGAAAGGGCATCTGCTTGAGTAACACCTGGCAAAGTCAGTACATAAACTGCCCTGGCCAAGAGAAGCTCGGATTAACTGTCAAGTGCTCGGACACCTATCTGAACTTAGAGGGATGGACAGAGGAAGATGGAAGATAGAATTCAGCCTTTGAGAAAACACAGAGTGAGGCCTCAGAAAAATGAACTTTTCCAAAATCTGATCTTGAATTTCCAGTCTCCATAATCATTGCAAAATAAATTTCCATCGTTTAAGGTTTCCAGCCCCTTGTAATTTGGTGTAGTGACCCCAGCAAACTAATAGAGCATGCATCTGAAAGGTGCATCCCATTATAACAAACTGGACTTCCCTCAGTTCACCAAGACCCCGGGAGACTGTGCCACCCATCTCTTTAAATCTTCTCATATCCAAATATAGCTTCCACTGAAGTTGAAACTTGTTTCATCATATACAAAACCTCTCAGGGTTTTGTTGAATGGAGTTTTTGTAAATTTACTATATTTCTGTATGTACAATGTGATTTGCCAATGCCAAAGGGATTTGTGCCATTCCTTCTCTGTACTTTAAAATTAGAAGAAAAAGAGATCTGGGGATTTAAAATATTTCTTACTGAAGAAATCTGGTTTGTGGCACATGAACACTAGTACTTTTACCAGATAAGACTACTGAGAAGTTCACTTCTGGAAATGACCGTACCCCTGCTTTCTCCCCTCAGAAAAATGAAATAAAGATGAGAAAGAGAAGATATGAGGATCCAGAAAATCAATCTATGATAATTATTAAAAAGAAATATAGAATAAGGAAATTAGAAACATATCATGAGATTTCTGAGCATAGTCCCCGTTTGTAATTAGTGACAACGACATGGAAACCACAGGGCGCTCAGTTTCAGACTTCTTCCATCTCGTGTCAGAGTCCACAAAAGCTGTCACAGAACAGGACAGAAGAGGCAAGTGGCCGGAGTTCCCAGAACGGTGGGCTCGCCACGCACATTTAAGACACAGAGTGCGACGGAGGCGCATAATCACTGCGCGTTACTCATCGTGGGGAGGAAGAGGAAACCGATTGAGGGAGGACAGAGCAAACACGACTAAAGGTGCTTCCTAGTTCGAAGCACCATAACAGCGTGCAGAGTTCGTACTTGTCACTTTATTATTCCTGTCCCTGAACATCTACGAACTTTCTCTGGCGGTGAGAATCATGTATTAGCCACTTGTTCGGTACAAAGTAACTTAGTTTAACCTCTTAGAACTCCGCTTCTCACGCGCTCTTTTGTCCACGTAAGGTGTGTGGTAATCACGCCCTTGCAGCTATATGTACAGACACACATTCTGTACCCAGGCCTATGTCTGCAGACAAAGAGACAGAATGTGAGGAGATAATTTCAGTATCCTCAGGGAATTAAAAAACTAAATCCATAAAAAGTCAGAAGGAGTGAGATGTCTGTTTTCATTCTCATATTCTGGGACATGTGGCAGAGAATATGTAAATGATCATGCAGAGTCACTGCAGGGTGAGCTGGAAGTAGAAATTATGTTTCAATATTATTTGCCTAAAATTTGCATCTATTCTTCCTGCGATGACCTTTGTGTCTTTGAGGTTGTTTTCCTTCTCAGCTTCTTATCAAGTCAATATGGCCTCAAGAACCATGAATGGAGCTGTAATTGAATAAAACAACAATTCTTTCATTACTGCACAGTTGACTTTCTGTCATTTCTCAAACTGACCTTACTTTGAAAGGGTGACTTTGAAGTTCACTTAGGTACACACACACACACATGAAAAAGATTCATTCAGACAGCACTTAATGTTCCAGAATTTTTAAAATAAACTCCAGATCAAAGCTCTATGTTTCACTATCTGAATTTACTTTATACACTTGATTAACTTTTTTTTTTTTGAGACAGGGTCTCGCTTTGTAGTTCAGGCTGGCCCTGAGCTCACTATGTAGCCCAGGCAAGCCTGGAACTCAGCAATCCTCCTGCCTCTGCCTCCCGAGTGCTGGGATGACAGGCGTGAGCCACCAATGCTTGGCACTGTGGTATATAGCATTGATTGACTTTTATTAAAAAAATTTGCTTGAGATAGAGAAACGCTATTCCCATAGCTTATGAACTAATATCTATCACGATGAAAAAACATTCACCATAGATCATAAAACAAAATCATACTTCCTAGATCAGTGGATTCCCAGAGAATTATGGAACTGAACCACAAAAGCAAAATAATTTATAGCTAATAAGATCATTATCATTTTGTCATCTTGCTCTGGCCAGTGATAAATCTAGTAATTTCCCTTGTTACCAAAACTAAATCAAATTATAAACATTATAATCTCTGGAGAATCAGTTCACATATAACCCAGCCTCCATCTTTAGAAAGGAGTACCATTAGTCTATACTAAATTTTTCTCAATATCTTAAGTAATTATTACCTTATTAAAAACTCACTGTATTACTATTCTAAAATGGTATTTAAAAAAACACAATTCTGCTGGATAAATGAGTTTGCTATCTCATTAAAGTTATTTTATTTTTGTCATTTTACACATAAGAACTGGATCTCTTTAAGTTAAATTCTTTCTTATATTCCACAATACACTAATGATCATGAGAATAGAACTGAAAATATCTATTGCATCTTTCAAAAGTTTTAGAAAGTGATTGATTAGCATAGTGGTAAATGCCCAAGAGACCAACTCTGTTTTCAGCAAAAATGTGGGATTCTGGTTAGCACATAGTATTAACATTTCAGGTCAGGAATGCTTCTATTATTGTTCCCTGCATTACATAGGTATCAAATATCTTATTTGATAAGTCTATCATTCTTTTAAGGCTAGTTAAAAAGTTCAGCCAATATCAAGTTATTAATCATTTCATGTCTGCCGTGAATTATAGGACATTCCAAACATTAACAACTGCATGGCATTGCTTTCTAGATCAGAAAAGTAAATATGTGGTGTCTCCGAATCATTTATTCAAAGTGCATAATATTAGCAGAGTTCTCCTAAAAATAGCAACCCTGAAATCTGATTTATTATTACACTTTGGGTTACTGACCTCTAATATGATACAAATTATACTTAACAGACATGTTGACTAGAAGATAGCCAGAATAATAGCAAATATGCCCTTTTCCTCTTAGTTCCATTAGAGATGATCAATATAATCCAGTGACAATAATTGTGATTTTGTGCTCAATCCCTTATGTACAAGTGACCAAGTAATTGGATAGATACACATTATCTATTTTTTTCTGTAAAACCCAAGGTGAGCTACCTAACCAACTATCTTAATTTGGATGAAGAAAATAAGTCTTCAGATGCTTAAATAACAGAAATGCAGACAATTAATATGAGGTAGAGGCAATGTTTGATCATGTGTATCTACCTAAGGCACAAACTTTATACCTGGATCATTAGTTTTCACATGCTTAAGCCCTACCTTCTCACTTTATTTCTTATTTGGATTTCCTTTTGTTGCAAATTATGTCCAGTATGTTAAATATAAGTTGCATTATATTTACAAAAAGGGATAAAGATGAGTAGTAGTGATTATGCAGGCCATAAGAAATACCTGGTAAAACCTAGGACTACAAAAATCAAAAACAAAAATAAAACAAAAAACCTAGTTAGCAGCATCTAACAAAGCGTACATTATTTTCCCAAGAAGAGCATGATCAATTTCACTAAAGTGGGAGGTGCATGTATGACAGCAGTTAATACCTTCTCAGAAAATGAACATAGAGTGACATCTTGACCAGGGCAAGGAAACAACTTTGGAAACAAAGTACCTCTGTAAAGCAGAGTTTCTGAATATGCATAATGTTATTTTGCTTCATGTCTCAATGCTATTCTAGCTACCTCATTTTTTTTCTTGTGCAGGTGTGTTTCCTAGTTGTGCATTGATGATTCTTCTGACAAAGGACTAATCTACAATTTTCCAAGTCAACACTGCTTCCTACATTGTTTTTAATTAGAAGCAAACTCTAATAGTCTCTGCAAGTTCCTGTGGGTGTTTTCAGTAGCCAGCTTCACCTATCCTACCCATGGGTTCTGGTTCCATAAACAATCCAATAAATGGGGACTTGAAGCTGTATTTACTTGCTGGCCTTGAGTAAAACTACGCTCTTCTGTGATAAAGAGCATCCACTGCACACATTTCTTTAACACCTCCTGTAACTCCTGATGATTTTATAAAATGTCATAAATGTCCAAAAATGTTGAATACTAAAATCTAAACTTAAAAAGCATTCATGAGGGGCCAGAGATTTAGCTCAGTGGCTCCAGTGCCTGCCCAGCAAGCACAAGGTCCCTGGTTCGATCTCTGGTAACTACATACAACAATACCAGGTGTGGTGGTTCAAACCTCTAATCCAGCACACAGGAGGGAGGCAGGAGGAGTTCTGAGTTCAAGGCTTGCCTGGGCTACATAGTGAGCTCAGGGCCAGCCTGAACTACAAAGCAAGACCCTATATCCAAAACAACAACAACAAATATTCATGAGAAAAAACATTAACAAGTGTGGTAATTTGAAAATGACCCCATAACAAACAATTAAACCCTAAGAGAACCTGAAAGATGCTATCACAGCAATAGTCAAGTAAATAACACTTTCTCCTTTGATGTCTTCACTCAGAATAAGGTGAAAATGTCTATAACCTTTAAATATACTGTACTTGCTAAAGACATATACAAGTTTATATTCTGGAGAAGACCAATTTGCTTATCTTAGATGTCTCTGCTTTTCTTAGATGTCTCCTATTGCTCAACTTTCACTATATGTGCTGCAGATTTTAGTCACATTAAGCTTTGCTCCTCATCTCTTTTGCATTTCAAATAATCAGAGATATCCCCCTACTCTGACTTTATTTTTTTTCTCTATAAGATTTGTGGACCTTAAATAGTTTCAAATACAAGGATACCTTAAACTCACTGAAACAAATTATTTTCTTTTCTCTAAGAGTTCAAGCAGTGGTTGTTTTGACACAGTTTAGAACATTTTAGCGAATTAATAAATTTCTGCCAGTAAATGAAATGTATAACAGCTTCCAAATTTCTTTCACACATACTTTTTACCAGTGAGTTTTCATTCAGAGTAAATCTCCTTCTAGGGCAGTACAAAATAAATAGGAAGAAAAACTACCCTATTTAATGATATTGACTTTATTTTCAGATACTATAATTATTCATTAATGTAAGTCTTTTAATGTTGGTTCAACTAAGCTAGTAGTAAGATATTAGAGCTGTAGAGGCTTGGAGGATAAAACTAAAGAATAGGGTTAAGTCCTTAAATTTATTCAGAATGTCAAGTCACTTTCTACAAAGAAGTTATCCTATTAAAAATACATTTAATTAAGAAAATATGGTACAGTGTGTTTATTAGCCTGTCTACTACTTACCATGGTTTTAGATCTACTCTTGACATTGAACTCAAATCTCATCCCATCACTTTATGAAGCCACTAATGTCATTTTTCTTTCACTTCCTTTGTTGTTAAAATACCACAAAAAGAATAAACCAAATATCCAGCACCAAAATCACAAGTCTCCTTGAATATCAAAAGGATGATGTAAAAAATGACACCACTCTCTGAGTACTCATATACTATCTAGTGTACAAGATACTTTACATATTTGGAGTTTTGATCGTATTTGAAAAGGAGACTCAGGACAGGCCTCCACTGACACTTGCAGTCGGTATTAAAACTGACATGTAAATTCATTTTCTACATGAATTTACAGTATTGTCATTGAAAGTATGTTTACAATTAATTTTCTGCTTCATGGCTATATTAATTCTCCTCTATTCCTTTTTATTACATTATTACATTTTCCTGTAATCATTCAGAAATAAAGCCATCACCTTTCTCTACTATAAATGATTTTGCTTCAATTTTTTCAAACATTTCTCAACTGCAGTTTACTTATTTACAGAAATGGAGACACTGATTAATGGAGATCTCAGAGTCTCCAACTTTTAGACACATCGAGTCTTGTTTTCATACAGTAGTCATCTGAGACATAAGCCAGGGAACACGTGAGCTCCTCTTTCGGAGGCCACTGCGGGCCCCCCTGGAGGCCTGCTTGGTCTTGCTGGTAAGGCATGGCATTCACCCTGGCTCGTATACATGCCTCCTTGATTGCCATGCACCTGAGCGTGTCAGTCTTACGGGTCACGCTCAACCACTGAAGTCTTGTGAAACACACACTTCCATGGGAAACAGAAACAGGTGCATTTCTCACGTCTCCTGTACCACAATTACAAATCACTGTTTCTGTACGTGCCGCTTTCCTTATGGTATTTTAGACAAAGACATATTATTTTAAAATGTGCCTATTTTTTTAGAAATTAATAGTATCAGCCACACATGTTCTTAATTCTCATGAGAATTCACATAATTCTTTGTCTACATTTATTTGCATATAAACATTCATTGAAAGTACATTTTATTGCTGCTAACAGTGGGAGAAATGGTTTTCAGCCTATTGAAAATGTATCATTAGTTTGTTGGATTATTGCCATAGTTTTACATTATAAATGTTTAATCCGATTTTTACAAATAAACATACAACTAATATGGACTCTCTGAAGTTTAATATTTATACAAAAACTTACATGAAACATGACTTGATAGTATTCACTTCTTTAATTTTTAATATCCTTGATTTTAGTTGGTATTACACTAAATAGATTAAAATGAGTATATTTTAAATACTATAATAAACAAAATACTAATTTCAGGATATCTCTTCCTTGATTAGGAGTTGATAGCTACAATACTACTTGAATTAATGTAAATTTATTCATACACCTTCTAAAAATCTAGTGATTGATCTATGCTATAGGTCTTTCCTCCATTTTCTAGAGATTATAGAAACTAATTTTTAACATATAGTCTTACTTTTTACATAAAGAATCTGGATGAAAATTTTTTTTGTCAAGTTTGTACTGAAACTTGAAAAGTAAAATACAAAAAAATCAATAATTTTGACCCCAAGGCACTCAAAGACTCTGAGACATTTTTTTTATGAATCTGATCTTGTGTGATTTCTTAACGTTTGTAGGGCACAACATTAGCATCCTAAGACTGTCTTCTACATTTATTACCAACCCTGAAGGCATGAACAGAAATTCTCAGAACAGTGGCATCCATACAGTCAGCATTCAGTAACTCTTAGCTATTGCTGGTGATCATATTTTATCAATATACTTGTCAAAAGTTGTTAACGCAATTTTGATTTGTAGGTGAAGTTACTGCTGAGTGAGTTAATACTGTGTTCGTGGAAGGACTAATGAGAAAAGAAGAGGACAATCAAACATGTAGACTTTGTTCCACAAAATATGCATCAAACATATTGTGTGAGATGAAACAGTTGTCATGTTACTCATATTCAGTCTATGGCTCACAAAAGTACCAAAACACGTTGGAAGTTTCCTTGACAGACATACATATATAACTAGTTGGCATCTTCTTAGTGTTGACTTTGTGGACAGAAAACACTAAATATGGAAATCCACTTCTAACAAACAAAACAGTTGAATTTTACAACTTGCTAAAGTCAAAATACTCTAAAACAGAAATGCAACTAATCATAATTTCCACTTATTCATTTACTGACCTGAAGGTCATAAGGCACATGGTAAATATGAATATACACATATCCACATATTTTGATGAAGACATACTACCTAGTCCTTAAAATTAACAACCTTCAGTAAAGTTCCCAAGACTGGTATCTCCACATTTTTCCATACTGGCCCATCATGTTAGGACACAGCAACACTGCACAGTTGGAAATGTCAAAGAACGCTAGAGAGGAGGAGGTTGTAACTATCAACCAACGAGGCTCCTGTGAGGCAGTATACATGATTCACTAAATCCAAATAGAAGTTTGCATCTCCACAAGTACAGTTCCAACAGAAGCACATTAGTGAAAGAAAGAAATGTGCTCTCATCTTAGTAATTAAGTGGAAGACCAGAGAAACTGTTTAATCAGGACTTCAGTCTGGAAGTGGTCCAGCAAGTGAGAAAAGGGAGGTAAAGTCCAGGGGTGATATTAAGCAAACAGATGCATAAAAAGCCTGGTTTGGGGCTAATCTCACAAACATCATTTCGTCTCATTCTGTGTGTTTGTGCCAAACAGGTGCGAGGAAATTTAAATAGTAAAGGGTTGCATAGTAATTTAAGAAAGTGGAAAATTAAAACAGTAAATTTCCACAGGAAAGGGTGTGTAGCCAAAATAAAATTTGGACAACTTTATTTATTGAGGGTAATAGGTGACCTTATTTTTTTCTTGAATAGTTAAATCCAATTACTTTGATTGTGCATATTTAGTGACATTTAGTTAACTGACAGTTATACAGCTATTTAGAATAGCAAATAATCATATGCCTATGTTTCTGTACTAAAAGTGATTTGCTTTATTACTACCAAAAACATATCTGAATTGACAGTCTTATCAAATCGACTTTTCTTCATCTATCTTGGGCAGCATGGACAGAAGATAGACATGCACTATCAACAAACTTTTGACTGAGAAACTGAGTAAAAGATTCTTCTGACTCTTTAAAATGAAGATATAGCCGGGCGTGGTGGCTCACGCCTGTAATCCCAGCACTCGGGAGGCAGAGACAGGAGGATTACTGAGTTCGAGGCTTGCGTGGGCTACATAGTGAGCTCAGAGCTAGCCTGAACTACAAAGCGAGACCCTGTCTCAAAAAAAAAAAAAACCTGAAGATATATATTTTGACAATACTTTTTTTAAATTGTATTCTTTATTGGTACATTTTATATACCGTTCCCAATCATGCTCAACATTGGGGACAATACTTTTCATCTTCACTTGTATCTGTAGAAATCCTCATTATTCTAGAAGAATTAATCATCAGACTATTTTATCATACTTAAGTGAGGACAATAAACAGGTGGATATGATCAAAGTAAATTACATGCATGTATGAAAATGCACAATGAAACCAAATATTTTCTGTAATTAATATGTACTAATAAAGTGCAATATACTTTAAGAAATATCTCATAGGGCCGGAGGGTTAGCTCAGTGGTTCCGGCGCCTGCCTCGCAAGCGTAAGGACCTGAGTTCGATCCCCGGTTACCACATATAATGCTGGGCGTGGTGGCTCACGCCTGTAATCCCAGCACTCGGGAGGCAGAGACGGGAGGATTGCTGAGTTCGTGGCGGCTTGCCTGGGCACCTTAGTGAGCTCAGGGCCAGCCTGAACTACAAAGCAAGACCCTGTCTCCAAAAAGCAAAAAAAAAAAAAAAAAAGAAATATCTTATAATTCTCATGTATAGGTTTCAGATTTGATTCTATATGTATACAAATTGTATGCTTGACTGCAAACTTTAATATTTATCCAAATGGTTACCCTATAAATAAAGATCAACAGAAAACCTTGTTAAAAACATGTACTTAAATTGTACCATGGATCCTTCCAGTGACCTGTAGGAGATGAAATTCAAAATTCTAAATAAGCATCTAACATAAACCAGGCATAGATTTTAAGACCTGAAACTGGTTGTAGGAAAATGTAGAAAAGATTCACTATAGGAACTCTTTATTTTAAAGAGCTGTTATTTGCATCCGTGTGAATATAAATAACTCACTTCTTGAGGCATATCTATATAAAAAGTAGCATGATATTGCCAGGGAAAATACCAGACCATAAAACACAAATATCATGAAAGTTAGGAACCCTGTATATGTAGGTAAGTCACATAACTTCTCCAACTATTGATGTAACTACTTTATTCACTGAGGGATTAAGATTTTCTCACTCTGTGTGATCACATGCATAATTCTAGCATAGGCATTATACCACTGAACCACTATGATCAATTCTTAGAAATCTAAAATTAGTATAGGACACAGATAACTTATGATTTTCCAGTTTTCAATAGTTACATGTAAGTGTGCAGTTACTGCTACTGCTGTATTATTTTTAAATGCTTACTCTGTGCTTACAATAATTTAAAAGTGGAAAGAATTTAACAGAACATAACTATACTGACTATTAAATCAGGAAAGTGATGCGAAAAAATCACATTTGCATAAATTGAATATTCATTGATTTACACTGGAAGAAAAGAAAGAAATTCTTACAAAATTGGTTTGTATATTAACATCTGGCTACTTAAGATGTAAAAGAAACTTGCAAATTGTAAGGTATCCATGGTGAACTACTTAAAATTCTGCACTTCAAAAAAATAATAACTAGAAAACCAGATCTGTGTTTCCTTTAAATATTTTTAAATCATTATTTAATATTTCTTTATTATACCTTGATGAAGCCTGTTAAATCCATACTGACAAAGAAGACTTTTAATAGTCACCGTACATTTTATTAGTGTTTTTAAAGAATGAAAAAACTTTGAAATATCTACAGGAGGCACACACTATTTGACAATATTGCTAACAGAAAAACAGAAGTACATAGGCATCAAGGTAAAGCTTGAATATCCACAGAGAATATCATTTGTAAACTACAGATTGGCAACAACAAAACATGACAAATATATGCTTATTTCCATATTTCCTGTAGCAACAGACTTTTTTTTCTGAAGATTACTACCCCATTACTAGAAAACATAAAATTCAAAGTTCAAAGCTGTTCCTATTCTACAGTGGTTTATCAACCTGCAAATAACTATAAGCATAATTTTATTTATGAATATATATAATCATATATGTGAATATAAGTAACTCACTAGCTAAAGGATATCTGTGTGAAAAAACAGCATGATATGTGAATATATGGTCATATATATATATATAAAATTCTTCTAGAGTGTGTATATATATATATATATATATATATAATTCGCAAAAATTGTGCCTATCACTTTTAAAGTACATAGAATAAAAGCACACATATTTATAGGATAAGCAACACAATAATTGTTTAGGAAAAAAACATTGCAGGATTTATTGTCCATTTCCTTGAACATAAGTAAGATTCACTCAGGAAAAACAAATGTATACAATAAGAATTGAGGTGCATAATTTCCCTATTTCATATATGGTTTAAAGAGTAATTTCCTGGGCCTCCTGATTAAGAGATGTCAGAACATCAGCATGTTCCTCTCATGGCTCAAAAGAGAAAAGTTGCATTGTATTGCATTATTTTCCTCTGAAGGTGAATTGGTGTGTGATAAGCTGGTGTGTTTTTGCCATACCAGGAATTGAACTTGGGTCCTTGTCCTTGCAAGGTAAGTGTGGTACCCCTTGAACTAAATCCCTGACCCTAACCAAACGTAATTATAAAATTGAAGCCAAAAATTCTGACATGCTACACAATGACTGGTGTGTTAAACATGTGTATGTGTAGACAACGATATTCCACATGGCAGCCCTTTCACGGCGCCTTAGTTATGGCAATGGACAGATGAGCAAGAAAGAGCCTCTTCTCATAGAACATATGCCCTAATGAACGTACATCCTGAAAGAAACTAAATCAATTAAAAGACCAACCTAGACAGTACAATGGCTGAGTAAAACACCACAGTGGGATGAAAATGTTAACTCGCTCCATCTGACTGAATACTCTGAGCGAGGAGCTGAATGTGAGAGCAGAAACAAAGGCTGTCTGAGGAGAGCAGGAAGCTCGGGAAGAGGCCTGAGGCCTAAGGCAGTGAGCAGGAAGGGTGTGGAGAGGCCGCAGCAGCACCTTCCTTCCCTCCACTGACCAAGGCGCTGCGGCCGCGGAGAAAAGGACCTGTGGAGTAACTCCATCTGAAGTGCATTGTGAGCAAACACTTTAATGACCTGACACTATCTGACATGTTCATCTCAGTCATGTTTTCTGTCTCTTGCCAGGTTTTCACTTGCCGGCTTTCTTCCTACTGATAAATTACCCGCTACTTATTTGAATGCGTTTCAATTAGCAGTTTTCTTTAAAAGCTAATTAAATTATATCCCTCACAAGCACATGGGTTTCCTGTTTTCGTACACAATGTTAACTGCTGTGTATTCTCCCAGCTCTGTTTTGTGCCCGAGAACATTTAATTGGACTCAAAGCTCCCTTTCTGTCCAACCCATAAATCTTCCTCTCTGCATGGACCCAGTGGAGGCCACAGTAAGGAAAGCATGGTGAGAGTGGTCACAGCTCCTAATTTCAAAAACCTTACGATTTTCAAGGAATTGTAAGTGAAGACTTGACAAATCAAACAAAATACACTCTCGTTCTTCCAAACTCAACAATTTATGTTCCCAAGAAATTTCAGCAGAAATTCCCACTCCTCAATAACTAGACTGATTTCAACAAAGATCAAGCCTCCTCAAGAAGCAATTTACTTTGTGAACTAGTTTTCAAATGGAAAATCTAGCTCATAGGACAGAGCAATTTAACTTTTTCAAGAACAATCAAAACAAAACAAAACAAAACAAAAAACCCATCTCAACCATGCCATACATGGCAGGAAAGG
This sequence comes from Thryonomys swinderianus, assembly GCA_004025085.1. Lineage (NCBI taxonomy): Eukaryota > Metazoa > Chordata > Mammalia > Rodentia > Thryonomyidae > Thryonomys > Thryonomys swinderianus. The sequence continues at coordinate 16,027 of PVIC010040428.1, forward strand.
CTCAAAGATAACTTTCAGTCGTGGGGGCATAAGGGAAAAGCCTCTCCAGAAGAGAACATCCAAAGAGTGCCTCATCTAATCCACACAGGAAAAGGCATCTTTGGTCCACACTATGCTATGTATGACAAAGAGTACAATTTCTCCCCAAATTAGGACACTGCTGAGAATAAAGAGGGGTCCTATTAACAACAGTGGCAGCACCAGGGGCAAGAGCAGGACTGCTCCGAGCAAAGTCGGTGCATACTCTACATATGCAACATAGACCCGAGGAGCCTTTGAAAAGTTAGACCTTGTGTCTTTACAACATCTCCAAGTTGTAAATGTCTCCAATGAAGGAAGAAACTCTTTGGCATCTAAAGTCCCCAAGTCTTCAAGCTTGCATACACTTTCACTTACTTAATAGTGCATGTAAATAGTGAATACGCTGTGTAACCGGGAAGTCAGTAATTATTTACTGAAATTGACTTTCTCAGTCTAGAACCACAGGAAATCCACAGGTAAAAATTAACTCAGCGTAGTAAGAGAATTGAATTTGAAATTCACAACTAGCCGGGTGTGGTGGCTCACGCCTGTAATCCCAGCACTCGGGAGGCAGAGACAGGAGGATTGCTGAGTTCGAGGCTTGCCTGGGCTACAGAGTGAGCTCAGA